>CM074455.1:1892500-2042500 GCA_037101425.1 Elopichthys bambusa
TAACCAACAAAGTATAAACACATTGTCAGAGGTTCACTGCACAGCGTAAACAGCTTCAGTGATTATAATCGCTATAGTTTTCGCGGTGATTATAATGGCAGTGATCTTTGCTCACTTTCTGTATATAATATACATCTTTCATGCTGCTACACATTGCAAAGTTTCAGGCAATATTTAACAGTTGTGTTTGGGTCATTTTGAAATGAATTTCTTTTTCCTGAAAATGCTATTTAACGTTATGGCTCATTACTAAATCTCTCATTACTCTATATTAATCACCAAATATTGGATTCAATCTTTTTGTCAGCTTGTTTTCTTTCAATTAGCAATTAGGATTTGCATTTCTCGTTGGATTGGATTGATCGTAGGCCTCATTTATCTGAGCTTATGCTAAATTTTTGGACCAAAATTATTTGGCAATATTGAAAAAACTTAAAAAATATTCTGTACAATTGATCACATTAGAGTGCTTTAATGTTTAACCACAAGGTTTGTTTTGAAATGCTTTTATCTTATACAAAATGGCACAAAGTCACACTTGACTCGAGTCAAAAATGACCAGTCTACAAAAAAATAGCTTATAAATCTCGTTACGCAATATTATCACCAAATATCGAATTCTGTCAAATTGAAAATAAGAGAAACGTTTAGTGTTCAGGAACATGTTCATGTCCACATATTTACATGTACACAAACAATACAGTATTACAGGCTTTCTTTTTCACAGAGATGAGCTTTATACTCAGATCAAATATGCACTTTTTTTCCATATTTTTTTGAATATTGACAAATAATGTGATATATAAGGTGCAAAAGCTCAAATAAATGAGGCCTACGATCAATCAGATTCAAAAATAAATACCATTTACTATTTAAAGACCATTTACAGCCAATAGAGGCAGTTTGCTATTGGAAATATGTTTTTAAAAGCTTATTAACAGTTATAGCGCTTATAAGTTATAAGTTGGCATGCTTCTTTAGAGCCATATGCTCACCTATTTTCGTAAAGTTTTACGAAAAAATACAGGCTTTTGTGAGCACTTGGCCATGCCCGTTTTCTAAATGACCCTATTCTAGCTACACAAAGGGTAAAGTTCAACTTTTTTTTTTTGATATTAACTGACCTAGAGAGTCCAGAGAATTGTACTGCTCTGGTTTGGTTGCGATTGGGCGAAAAACCTAAGACTAGTTCACAAAAGTAGGTTTTTTTTCATAATTCACGGATATTTAACAAACGATTCGTTTGACAGCGGCGGTCCTAGAGGCAAAGTTGCTCAGAATGACGAGTTCTGCCACGTGGTATGAATGTCGTGGGCGTTTGCGAGAAAAAAAGTAATCACTCATTACCCAATTCTTTATGCCCCCGGTGGCCGATTTCTTTCGAATTTCTCACAGGTCTCTAGGGCTAAGAGTCAAAAAGGCCCAGCGAGTTTTGTTATGATTCACCTCTGTTAACCCTGCTCGAAATTCATTGGCCGATGGTGGACATGTTTTTCGAGCTACCTCAACGTCCTCATAGGCAATCATGGCATGCCAATTTTCAAGTCGATCGGACTAACGGTGAAGTAGTTATAGCCATTTTCATGTGTTTTTGCATGTTATAGCACCACCAAGTGGCCAGTCGCCGCGCCCTTTGTCACGCGACCACAGAATTAGCTCTTACATAGGTGTGCTGAGTTTGCTGAAAATATCTTATTCCATTCACGAGTTATAGCCATTTTAGTAAAAGTGGCTCTGCCTACTTCGAACGCTCTGATTTATGAGGCGCCGGACTGGACAAAAGCGAAGCGAGACGCGAGCAAGCGACACTGCGCGAGAGAGACCGAGTGTGTCCGAGAGCGAGCGAACCGGACAACTCGATCTCTCTTGCGCGCCTATTTGGTCTCTCTCGCGCAGGTTTGCTTGCTCTCAGACACACTTGGTTTCTCTCGCGCAGGTTTGCTTGCTCTCGGACACACTTGGTTTCTCTCGCGCAGGTTTGCTTGCTCTCAGACACACTTGGTTTCTCTCGCGCAGGTTTGCTTGCTCTCGGACAACTCGATCTCTCTTGCGCGCCTATTTGGTCTCTCTCGCGCAGGTTTGCTTGCTCTCAGACACACTTGGTTTCTCTCGCGCAGGTTTGCTTGCTCTCGGACACACTTGGTTTCTCTCGCGCAGGTTTGCTTGCTCTCGGACACACTTGGTTTCTCTCGCGCAGGTTTGCTTGCTCTCGGACACACTTGGTTTCTCTCGCGCAGGTTTGCTTGCTCTCGGACACACCTGGTTTCTATCGCGCAGGTTCGCTTGCTCTCGGACACACTTGGTTTCTCTCGCGCAGGTTCGCTTGCTCTCGGACAACTCGATCTCTCTCGCATGCATATTTGATTTCTCTCGCGCAGGTTTGCTTGCTCTCGGACACACCTGGTTTCTCTCGCGCAGGTTCGCTTGCTCTCGGACACACCTGGTTTCTCTCGCGCAGGTTCGCTTGCTCTCGGACAACTCGATCTCTCTCGCATGCATATTTGATTTCTCTCGCGCAGGTTTGCTTGCTCTCGGACACACCTGGTTTCTCTCGCGCAGGTTCGCTTGCTCTCGGACACACCTGGTTTCTCTCGCGCAGGTTCGCTTGCTCTCGGACAACTCGATCTCTCTCGCATGCATATTTGATTTCTCTCGCGCAGGTTTGCTTGCTCTCGGACACACCTGGTTTCTCTCGCGCAGTTTTGCTTGCTCTCGGACACACCTGGTTTCTCTCGCGCAGGTTCGCTTGCTCTCGGACAACTCGATCTCTCTCGCACGCATATTCGGTCTCTCTCGCGCAGGTTTGCTTGCTCTCGGACACACTTGGTTTCTCTCGCGCAGGTTTGTTTGCTCTCGGACACACTTGGTTTCTCTTGCGCAGGTTCGCTTGCTCTCGGACAACTCGATCTCTCTCGCACGCATATTTGGTCTCTCTCGCGCAGGTTTGCTTGCTCTCGGACACACTTGGTTTCTCTCGTGGAAGTTTGCTTGCTCTCGGACACACTTGGTTTCTCTCGCGCAGGTTCGCTTGCTCTCGGACAACTCGATCTCTCTCGCACGCATATTCGGTCTCTCTCGCGCAGGTTTGCTTGCTCTCGGACACACTTGGTTTCTCTCGCGCAGGTTTGTTTGCTCTCGGACACTTGGTTTCTCTTGCGCAGGTTCGCTTGCTCTCGGACAACTCGATCTCTCTCGCACGCATATTTGGTCTCTCTCGCGCAGGTTTGCTTGCTCTCGGACACACTTGGTTTCTCTCGCGCAGGTTCGCTCGCTCTCGGACAACTCGATCTCGCGCAGGTTCGCTCACTCTCGGACAACTCGATCTCTCTCGCACGCATATTTGGTCTCTCTCGCACAGGTTTGCTTGCTCTAGGACACACTTGGTTTCTCTCGCGCAGGTTTGCTTGCTCTCGGACAACTTGGTTTCTCTCGCGCAGGTTTGCTCGCTCTCGGACACACTTGGTCTCTCTCGCGCAGGTTCGCTCGCTCTCTGACACACCTGGTTTCTCTCGCGCAGGTTCGCTCGCTCTCGGACAACTCGATCTCGTGCAGGTTCGCTCACTCTCAGACACACTTAGTCTCTCTCTCGCAGGTTCGCTCGCTCTCTGACACACCTGGTTTCTCTCGCGCAGGTTCGCTCACTCTCGGACAACTCGATCTCACGCAGGTTCGCTCACTCGTTCCGTTCTCGCGCCGTTCCCCTCGCTTTTGTCAAAATCCTAGGACTAGTTCCAAAGCAGGTATTTCAAAAAAATCTAAAAAACAAAACTGTTTGTTATGTTTTATGCTGTTAAACTCCCACATTTTACGGGTTCGACTTCGTTTGCACTATGCACTCCGTGTCTTCTTCTACTGGATTGGATCCGAGAGGGCTGCATTACAGTATTGCGCTACAGCACCTCACTGGTCAAACCGCGTTATTGCAGGCCCTTCAAATAGGTCATATGAGATCAAAAGACTATTCGACAACAAAAATATTTGTCAACTATTTTTTATTGTCGACGTTGTCGATAATGTCGACTAATCGTTTCAGTCCTACTTGAGTCACGCCTAAAGGTTCAGGAGCCATTTTGTACTTCTCACCACTGTAGCACAGTTTTTAAAAGACCAGTCATTTTTGACCAGTAACATAAAAGGTGTTACAGGGTTTTGAACACAACACAAGGGTTAAATGAGCAATTGACAGTAATAATCATAGCAATGGAAGGAACAAAACAACAGTCAGTACTGGGCTTTGTACTGTGTGTGTGGATGGCAGTGTTCGTCCGCCTCCACCGAAAGCTATTTCTGACCCTGGAAAAAACCCTGGAGTGTTTTGTTAAACCCCTAGCCACTGATGGACTGTAATAGAAAGATGCCGCACCTGGAACAACATGTATGCGTCTTTAGCGCTGGGTCTCAGCGTGCTGACGGAGCGCCGATTACTGTTGCCCTGGACAGCAGGCGGTTCTTCCGTCAGACCTGCAGTGAACGGATAGAAAATATATATATATATATATATATATATATTATACAAAGAAGCAGGCAGCAGGGGTCTGGATACAGGAGGAAATGCAATTCAAACATTCCCACAGGCCATAAAAACTCTCTTTCACCTTTGAATTTCTCGTCTTCCGCCACCATCCTCTCAAACACCACGGTCACGACCTGTCTGACGGTGGCGGCCGCCGTGTTGTTGGTGATGTTGTCTTTAGTAAAGTGCAGCCGGAAACACAGAACGATTGCCTGAGATGAAGCACAAAACAGCATTGCTGAAGGGGTTTCGGTTACACAAATTGAATAAAATACATTTATGTCCTTTCTAGAGGTGTAAAAGGAGGAAATCCTGTCATGAATTAATAGGTCCTACTAAGAATTAAACAGGCTATTTTTGCTACTATACCTCTGAAACTTCAATATGTACATCAGAATTCCCACTGCTTTTGAATTTCCATATTTTTTACATGAACTCTATTGTCATTTGTGATTTTAAAAATCATTTTAAGAGATAAACACACACAAACAGCAATTTATTATTTTAAATTTTAAATATTTAGAGCTTGAATACTATAACTATTTATATTCAGTCTTCTCTATAGAGATGTCTATGAATTTGTAAGACTTTAATTAATTTGCATATATATGTGTGGTGTGTGTATATATATATATATATATATATATATATATATATATATATATATATATATATAAATTAGTTTGTTACTATCCTTTTTATTTTTGGGCAAAATATTACCCAGACATGTTTTCATGAGTTTCACCAATGACTTTCTTCAATCCTAAAACAAAAATAGCAACAACAACAAAAAAAGAAGCCTGTTTTGCACAAAGCGAGCCTTTTTCTGAGCATCAGTTTGAGTGTGTGTGGCCGGTTTAGGGGCGTACAGTACCTTGGACAGGACTTCATCATGTACGATGGTGTTGGTGGTGAGCAGCACCAGAACCGTCTGCAGCAGTTTGAGCTCCTCCAGTCCGTTCTCCATCAGCTGCCACAACATGTTAATGATGTTCCCCGCCGCCGCCTGCAAACACACTCGTTAACTCATCTAAACGAGCCATTGATCTCTCACCGCTGAGACTCTAATGTCATTGCTCTGAAACTGTGGCGTTCTCATAACCCTTACAAATGTGTGTGTGTGTGTGTTTTCTGACCTCGGACACGACTTCATGTGACATGAGTCTCTGAATGGCGGCGAGACACAGCTGGGTGATTTTGGGTTCTTTGGTTCCGCAGCCCATAAGGAATGGCTGGACCACTTCAGAACTGTTCTCCTTCAGCGCTGATGACACAGGAAACAGGAAATCAACACAACAGCCACATGGGTCACTGATAACACACACTACTTCAACATCACATGCTCTTACCTGCCAGGATGTCCGTGTTTCTAGCAGCGATGGTTTTGATCTTCACAATGCCAGACTCTGCGGCCTAAAGACAGACAACAAACTCACGTGAGATTCTTTATAGGAAAATATGGAAAGAAACTAGATGTATTGTTAAAGCTAGGGATAAACAGATTATTTTCCAGTTACATAAATAAAAATACAATATGCTACAATAAAAATTAGGCCTTACAACACTGTAAAGTGCAATATAAAAATTAATAAATATTCATTTTGCAATATTTTACTAACAAAATCCTGCTGCTTGATTTACTAATATTATAAACAATATATCTGGATGATTAGTTGGTTTAAGGTTGTTGTACTTCTACAATAAGAACCTTTCAAGGAAGATAACCTATGGAAGTTTGTTTCGGCCAATGAATAAAAAATAAAAAAGGTAATTGCGACTTTTTATCTCAATTCTGAAACTTGCAATTGCGAGAATTGCATCATATAAAGTCAGAATTGTCATATTTAGTCAGAATTACAAGTTATAAAGTCAGAATAGCAAAATATAAAGTCGGAATTGCGAAATATAAAGTCAGAATTGCGAGTTATAAAGTCAGAACTGCGAGATATAAAGTCAGAATTGTGAGTTATAAAGTCAGAATTGTGAGTTATAAAGTCAGAATTGTGAGTTACGAAGTCGGAAATGCGAGTTATAAAGTCGGAATTGCATCATATAAAGTCAGAATTGTGAGTTACGAAGTCGGAATTGCGAGTTATAAAGTCTGAATTGTGAGTTACGAAGTCGGAATTGCGAAATATAAAGTCAGAATTGCGAGATATAAAGTCAGAATTGTGAGTTACGAAGTCGGAAATGCGAGATATAAAGTCGGAATTGCGAGTTATAAAGTCGGAATTGCGAAATATAAAGTCAGAATTGTGAGTTACGAAGTCAGAATTGCATCATATAAAGTCAGAATTGTAATATTTAGTCATAATTGCGAGTTATAAAGTCAGAATAGCAAAATATAAAGTCAGAATTGTCATATTTAGTCATAATTGTGAGTTATAAAGTCAGAATAGCAAAATATAAAGTCAGAATTGCGAGTTATAAAGTCGGAATTGCAAGTTATAAAGTCAGAATTGCGAGTTATAAAGTCAGAATTGCATCATATAAAGTCAGAATTGTGAGTTACGAAGTCAGAATTGCGAGTTATAAAGTCAGAATTGCAAGTTATAAAGTCAGAATTGTGAGTTATAAAGTCAGAATTGCGAGTTATAAAGTCAGAATTGCGAGATATAAAGTCGGAATTGCAAGTTATAAAGTCAGAATTGCGAGTTATAAAGTCGGAATTGCATCATATAAAGTCAGAATTGTGAGTTACGAAGTCGGAATTGCGAGTTATAAAGTCTGAATTGCGAGTTATAAAGTCGGAATTGCATCATATAAAGTCAGAATTGTGAGTTACGAAGTCAGAATTGCGAGTTATAAAGTCGGAATTGCATCATATAAAGTCAGAATTGTGAGTTACGAAGTCGGAATTGCGAGTTATAAAGTCTGAATTGCGAGTTATAAAGTCGGAATTGCATCATATAAAGTCAGAATTGTGAGTTACGAAGTCAGAATTGCGTAATATAAAGTCGGAATTGCGAAATATAAAGTCAGGATTTTTTGCATATTTGAACCCTTTCCAGCAGTGACTGAATGATTTTGAGACCCGTCTTTTCACACTGAGGACAATTGAGGGACTCAAACACAGCTATTAAAAAAGGTTCAAACATTCAGTGATGCTCCAGAAGGAAGCACAGTGCATTGAGAGCCGGGGGGTGAAAACTTTTGAACAGGATAAAGATGTCCACATTTTTCTCTTTTTGTTGAAATATCATTTTCTTAATTTAGTACTGCCCTCCGGAAGCGACAGAAGATACCTACATTTTTCCCGGAAGACAAATTATGTACAATTTACCTTGATCTTCAAATTCAAAAAGTTTTCACCCCCCGACTCTTAATGCATCGTGTTTTCTTCTGGAGCATCAGTGAATGTTTGAACCTTTTTTAATAATTGTGTTTGAGTCCCTCAGTTGTCCTCAGTGTGAAAAGACGGGTCTCAAAATCATTCAGTCACTGCTGGAAAGGGTTCAAATATGCAAAAAATCCTTGAAACTGAAGAACCTGGAGAATATTTCTGAAGAGCAGAGCTCAGTTTAACAGCTCAGAACAAACAAGAGACTCATGAACAACCATTACACAACAAACAAACAGTCGTGGATCATCAGGTAACCACACAGTGTTAAGAATCAATGGTTCCCATACTTATGAATGGGGTTATTTTAATGAATTCAGCTATTTTTTGTCTTGTGGACTTTATGTAAACATTGTTTATGTAAAATATCATACTCAGGAGAGTACTAAATAAAGAATAACATGCATTTTGTATTATCTCTTATTTTGTTAAAATTATTCACATTTTCACAGATTCTGTAAGGGGTTCCCAAACTTTCGCATACCACTGTATACATATAAATATATATATATATTATTTACTTTTTTCCCTTATGTCAGCTGCGTCGGGGAAAAAATATGTGCTTGAACACACCGAAAGAACTTCAACCGACTGTCAACTAGCATGTGCGTTCTGCGCCTGCGTATAAAGGAGATAACTAACTATTTAAGCAGACATGTTTGTCTATATTCGTCATTCAAAATGGGAAAGCGAAACTAAGACTGCATGTATTCAAACCATAAACAAAGCAGCGCTCGCTTACCGTTTTGTATCAATCATGCTGATCACGTTATTTTTCTACTTGTGCATTCGAGTGCTTAGATGATGTAAAATTAGAACAACCTTCTGTCTGTGCTGTCATAACTTTTGCTTATATTCTCATGAACTGACTGGTTTGCTATACTGAACAGCCAATCAGAGTTCTCCCTCTCGCCGACGACCCGGCGCCTCCTTACATTATTTCCTTCTGAATGTTTAGTTTCACTCATGTGCTGTGAATGTCATTTCATGTCGACTTCAAACCAGAAGAGTTTCAGAAGTCAAACTCAAACACGCTTTCAGATGTGAACAATGAAAGAAAACAGCTTCAACGAAACAGTTTTTGTGAGTCTTGGGAGAATTCAGAAGCATGGTGTGGAAATATGAAGCGTTTCAGAGTGAACGTGTCAGTGCCGAGCAGTGCTGCCCACTGAGTTTTACAGGCCACAATGAGTCCTTTCTCCCAGAACAGCAGGGAAACGCTTTGCAAACACACTACGCTATCTGTTCGGCTGGCTGATTCCATCACGTCCTCTCTCCATTTCTCCTTGTCACATCTGATCATCGGTCTCTCGACTCCTCACGCACTCCGGGGAGATCCGCGGGCTGTTAACGACAACGCAACACTAAAGTAACACGCACACACGCAGCTGTCTGTCCTCTCTGGAGGGGACGTGTTTGACAGATCTGTATTCGGTGTCCTCATCTGATGAGGTGAAGCGTATGATGGTGTCTTGGCTCAAGGTGAGAAAAGCAACGTCTGATGTTTCACAACACAGCGCTTCGATTTCAGACCAGTTTACCAGTTTATCCGTCATCAACCCCAAACGCTAAAAGAGCATTTTCCCCAACCTCTATTTCTTTTTTGTCGATATAAAGATGTCATAGATGCCATATTCCACATTTTTGTAGTACTTACTTAAGGGCTGTCAAATCGATTAATCGCCAGTTATTTATATATTTCGTTGTAGTGTGTCAGTAGGAAATATCAGTTCACATCTCCGTGTGGAGCACCGGCTGTTGTCAGACTCAAAAATCTCACTGGATTAACGACAAAATTAATGTTTGGAAATGTGAACTGATATTTCCTACTGACACACTACAACGAAATATATAAATAACTGGCTTAAATCCAATGCGCGCCACGCATTACGTAATCACGTTGGAAAGGTCACACGGAAGTACGGATCCAGTGTCTACAAAGCGAACGTGCAAAGTCGAAACCAAGTCGGTACTGGAATTTTGAAAATGTGACGATAGCCGCATTTCTGTAGTACCGGGAGTACCGAGTATCCGGGTATATTCGGTACCCACTGATATGCCAGTATTTACGTGAATATGACACGAGTGAAGCACAAAGCTTTGTTTACAGAAGAAATAGGCTAATAGGTTAGCAATTAAATGTGACATCGCAGCTATGGAAACATTTAGGTTCATGTCGAATGAGAGTTACGTGAGTCCATAAATTTAAAGCTGCAGTCCGTAACTTTTTTTGGTTAAAAATGATCAATTTTTGAGCAAGTACATATCCAGCCAGTGTTCAAATCTACATCCTTATTTTAGCCAGATTAACAACAGTAAGCTTGTAATAATGTTTTATAATAAGAGCGACCTGGTGGGTTTTCGCGGGAAATTCGAGCATGCAGCCCTTTGCGTCATTACGTCACGTCTGGAAGGAGTCCAGGTTTATAATGCGAGGATGCTTGTAGCGGTAAATGTATCATTTTGATGCCGGATTATAATCCAGAAAGGTCCAAATGACAGTCGTCAGTGACAACTGGAGATTCACACGTAGTCAAAAGCAAAAGACTTGTGGCTACAGAAACTGAAATCTAACGCTAATACACACTAAATACACAGTCACGCAATGCTGATGTTGTTAACATTAACAATTTGAGAACAAAGTATAACAGTAATAATAATTTGCACGGTTTGGCGTGATCTGAGCTAAGCGATCGTTAGATTTAATCATCATTGGCAGCACGATTTATTGATGGCCTAATGCTTTTTTCCTCAGTTGGTCAGAACAAAAGCGGCAGAAATGTAACTTACTTGTTAAGCTGATATTCTCCAGTGAAAATTCTTATATTGGTCATACTTTCAAGACGTAGAATCTGTGATTCTGAAGTACAGTATCCACACCGGTGTGCTGACTGACAGCAAACATTAGATTCATCCGCGCTGACGAGCTGTGCCGAAGCACAACGCACGTAACGATAACAATTCCGCATATGACTGGTTTCAAACAGAGATGGCGACAAAGAGGAAAAAAGCCGGACTGCAGCTTTAAGCTTTATATTCTGTTTTGCGAATCGCGATCTGGTCACCCAATTATCAGAGAATTTAACAATATTCCATTAGTTATTCCACTGAACATGGAATCTCGGTTTCTTTTCCCAAATCTTCACTCACGCAGGGGATTAACGTATAATAAACGTTTTTTTTAAAAAAATGTTTATAAACGTTTCCTTAATTGCGTTCGCTTTTAGGCCTATTATATTCTTATTCTTTACTTTAAAGTAAAAAAAACATCGTAGGACAGAAACCTTTTCGCTTGCACATCAGTTTCTATTTAACTCAGTTCGCGCTTGTTATTAGACTTTATAAGGCGCGTCAAGTTTCACACGCGCCGGTGATTTTTACTTTCGCTTTCTCTGGCAGCGCTAAATCAAACATAACCTGAATGTCTGAAGATAAAACTCGCTCTTCAGACCTTTTACAACAGGTATCAGTTGCTTGTAACATCAGGAGATAACATGAAGATATTACTAAAGAGAAATTATCTCTTTCCTGCTCGTGTCCCACATCCCTCTCAAAGCGCAGAGCGGCTATATGACGCATCTGTGTGGAAATTAAAACCAATTTTTTTTATTTTTTTTTAAAGAATAATACTTAACTTTCTTATTATTTAGGTTACCATTATTTACTGATATTTATTTAATAGTTTTACAGGCTGTAGTGTGTCGTTTCACTGACGGAATAGCTAAAATAAACACGCACATCTGTTTCAAAATGCATGTTTGAGCATTTGTTTATTAATTTTTTATATTTTTCAAAATGTATTTCATTGAGGTATAGTTACACACAAACATAAACACACACGCACTCCAAATATTTATATGTATGATTACCATCATATTTAATGTTTTTAAAAATAGGCTAGTTAAATAAAATAGTAAAAGAGTTCCAACAGATTTTCCTGTGGTACCGAGAACCGTAAAATTTTACTGGTATTAGAGTACCGACTACTGGAACACTAGTGCAAAGACTAAAGGGCGAAATTTTCGTATGTGTTTTTTCGTGATCCTAAAAATTCGTCACGCACAGAGACCTTGCACACGGAGTCCGACGCGTATTAATAAATCCGTTGCGAAAAAATTCGCAAAAAAATACAAAATGGAGTCTTCAAGCAGTGAGCATCTTTCTCTTCCTAAAAAGAGAAAAAGAAAGAGGAAACATTGGGTCCATCCAATCCCGAGATTGCGTAGAGAGAAAGGAGAGTTCCACCTCATCAAGGAGCTGCGGGATTATCCTGAGCGTTTCAAAGTTTACTTAAGTTTGATGCTTTGCTAGCGATACTAGCACAATCTGTCTTTATATTCTCTTTGTATTCCGCACTTATGGTACTACTGCTTTGTGCTGTAGAAGACGTGGATCAACTTGTCAGATGGCATTCAGGATTTTGGCGTTCGCTTGTACGGTGGCTCTGAATTGTCAAAATGAATGCGTGCCACGGATGCGAAAAACACAGAACCTGAGCGGAATTTTTTTATGACGGACGAAAGTTTCGGAGGCAGTGTTGTAAACGTGATTGACACAACGTGAGGTTGTATTTATTTTTTAACGTACGGAAAGTTCGGACACGAATTTGTGCAAAGGCCTTAAGTCATACACCCTTTACAAATAAAGGTAAAACAACGATGTCGGACGATTTCGAATTTGGAGGAGAAAATGAGTCCTACCGCGGTACTTCTGCCTACGTCACACGTGACCTTTCCAACATGATTACGTAATGCGTGGCGCATCACAGTGCAAGACGAGCATTTGTGGTTAAAAAGTATATATATTTTTTTTTTTAGAAAATGGCTGATGGTTCCTCTAGATTTTCGTCTGGGATCATGTAGAGCTCTTTGAAACTGACATTTGGACTGGCATCTACGCTAATATTAGTCTTTCTGTTAATCTCAAGGTTTACCGTAGTCAGCCGGATCCGGGCCGTATCCAGGTGAGATCGAGGACCTGCGCCATGACACGACCACAACACAGCCCTGAAGTATCAGCAGAGATTGAGTCAACTAGATCATCCACTATGAAGGCCTCATCAACATGACAACCAGTGGCGCAGCTCCTCAACAACCGTCCATACCGGTGTGATGAATACGATCCTCAACTGGATGGAACTGAATTAAATACTTTGAATGTTGCGATCCTATCTGACTTATGATAGCAACCTGAGTCGTAACAAAGCACTGTTTGCCAGAGGAGAACTGGCCCCCCGACTAAGCCTGGTTTCTCCCAAGGTTTTTTTCTCCATTTTAACACCTGTTTGCCACCTGATGTCACCTGTTGGAGTTTGGGTTCCTTGCCGCTGTCGCCTTTGGCTTGCTTAGTTGGGGACACTTGATATTTGATATTTGATATTCAACAGTGCTTTGATCTGCCTGCATTGACACTATTCTTTAAGAGCTGCTGTGCAGCCAAAATAATGTACCAGTTATCAATGTAAAGCTGCTTTGACACAATCTACATTGTAAAAAGCGCTATATAAATAAAGGTGACTTGACTTCAACCCGTTAGTGAAGTCCACTATATGGAGAAAAATCCTGGAATGTTTTCCTTCATTTCTTTTCAGCTGAAGAAAGAAAGACATGAACATCTTAGATGACATAGGCGTGAGTAAATTATCAGGAAATTTTTATTCTGAACTGAACTAATCCTTTAAGTAAGTGACTTTTCTTTTTAATGACAAAGGACTGTGAAAAATTAAATCAATATCACACAATTCACAGCTATAAAACAGTGAGCAAGTTACATCTATTTGAGAAGCAAAATATAGATAGTTGAATTAAAGTGTATTTCTAAACTTTGTTTTAATCATAAAACCTCTGAAGTATTTTCGAACAGCCATTTTATAAAGCGACACGTGTAAAACGAAGGAAGTTTCTCCTTATCTCTCTCTCATCAGTCAGCATTCTCTCAAAATACTGATGAAATACAGTTGTGTTTCTCTCCCAGTGAACGAAATCCACAGAAGTGAGTTTTCTCTGGCAAACAAATTAATTTAACACTGCCAATAGAGCATTCAGAGCAGCAAAACCACAAAACCATGTTCCTCTAGTCTACGCCCTCAGAGTCAAGTCAAAGACTCTTTCTTTCAGTCCAACAGTTTGTCTTTCAGACTGGGACGGATCTTGAGCAGTTCAGCGATGTCTTTCTCCTTCAAAACAAGAAGTCTGGTGTCTTTACATCCGCTTACATGTAAGACTGCCGTCCACAGCATGAGTCTAGTCTACGCAGAGCATTAGTTACACACTTCATCAGATTAAACCTGGATCATGAATACATCGTCTGAGGGAGAGACGGATGATATTCGGCTGTTTAAAGTGAACTACAATAAACTACAGAGAACCTCACAGAGTGCGTTCAAGTCCTCCGGGGAAGGTCGTATATACGATAAGGTTTTAAAAAAAAGAAAACTTAATAATACACCAGCAATAGACCTCGTCAAGTTGTGTTTGAGCCATTCAGAAAAGCACCACACACACACACACACATTCATTGATCAGGACATCAGATACCTGATAAATCAGTGATTTATGACCTTTGCCTGCCTGTCAATCTGGTCTCAGATGATTGACAGCTGCTTTATGACACTTTGAATGGATAGTAACAATGACATCACAGCAGAATTGAAGGAGTGTCTAATAAACACATTATTATTATTACAATAAACTGAAAGCAACAAAATAAAACACTCAAATATGCTGCACCAATCAGACTTCTGGTCTGTCGCTTGTCGTCGTCGCAAACAGCTTAAAACTATTTTTATTTCAGAGGAAATATACTGACCAATATCTAATTGGCTAATTTTATTTTAATTAAAAGTTTATTTAACAATATTTATTCATTATATGTTAAGATCAATTATATATTAATTGTTTGTATATTTTTTATATGTGTATATTGGCCAATTTCTATCTAATCTTCATTCTTTTTTTATCTAAAATAAATTTTATTTAAAAATATTTAACTGATATTTTGTTGAATTTTTGCTTAATTATACCATTATATATTAAGATAAATTATACATTAATTATTTGTGCATTATTTACATGAGCAGAGAAATATATATTGCCCAATTCTTTTATCTAAAATGAAATTTATTTAATAATATTTATTTGACATTTTATTGCATTTGCTTAATTATACCATTATATATTAAGATATATTATATATTAATTTTTTGTGTATTATTTCTATGCATAGAGGAAAGATATTGCCCAATTTCAATCCAATTTTTTTTTAAATTTTTGTATCTAAAATGAATTTTATTTAATAGTATTTAATTGACATTTTATTACATTTGCTTAATTATACCATTATATATTAAGATAAATTATACATTAATTATTTGTGCATTATTTACATGAGCAGAGAAATATATATTGCCCAATTCTTTTATCTAAAATGAATTTTATTTAAAAATATTTAACTGATATTTTATTGCATTTGCTTAATTATACCATTGTATATTAAGACGAATTATATATTAATTTTTTGTGTATTACTTCCATGCATAGAGGAAAGATATTGCCCAATTTCAATCCAATTTTTTTTTTTAAATTTTTGTATCTAAAATGAATTTTATTTAATAGTATTTAATTGACATTTTATTGCATTTGCTTAATCATACCATTATATATTAAGATATATTGTATATTAATTATTTGTATATTATTTACATGAGCAGAGAAATATATATTGCCCAATTCTTTTATCTAAAATGAATTTTATTTAATAATATTTATTTGTCATTTTATTGCATTTGCTTAATTATACCATTATATATTAAGACAAATTATATATTAATTATTTGTATATTATTTACATGCGCAGAGAAAATATTGGCCAATTTCTAATTTCATTCCATTTTTTTTTATATCTAAAGTTATTTTAATTTAATAATATTTATTTGACATTTTATTGCATTTGCTTAGTCATACCATTATATTATAAGATAAATTATATATTAATTATTTGTATAATTTTTTACATGCGCACAGAAAATATTGGCCAATTTAATCTAATTTTCATTCAAGTTTTTATCTAAAATGATAATATTTATTTGACATTTTATTGCATTTTCTATTATATATTCAGATATACCATATAATAATTATTTTTTAAATTTCTTTTTACATGTGTAGAGAAAATATATTGGCCAATATCTATTTAATTTTCATTTAATTTTGTTTTTCTAAAATGAATTTAATAATATTTATTTGACATTTTATTGTATTTGCCATTATATATTAAAATATACTATATAATAATTATTTATATATATATATATATATTTATTTATTTATTTTACATGTGTAGAGAAAATATATTGACCAATATGTATTTAATTTTCATTTAATTTTGTTTTTCTAAAATGAATTTAATAATATTTATTTGACATTTTATTGTATTTGCCATTATATATATATATATATATATATATATATATATATATTACATGTGTAGAGGAAATGGCCAATATGTATTTAATTTTCATTTAATTTTGTTTTTCTAAAATGAATTTTATTTAATAATACTTCATTGACAATTCATTGAATTTGCTTAATTATACCATTACATATTAAGATATATTATATATAAATTATTTGTATTTTTACATGTGCACATATGTACATACAGTGAAGTCAAGCTAACTGTCAATGTACAGGAACCATAACGTACACATTACATATGGACGCACATACAGCTACACGTATGTATACAGATCCAGATGAACCAATAGATATAACTGCATTACATAAGCATATACACAGATATATATTATATATCCACACATATACATCTATATGTACCTCTTTGACTGGAGGGAATTTCTTCTTGCACTCCATGGACAGAGAGCGCAGATCCGCCTGCATGTTCTCCACGAGTTTCTTCACCGCTTCAGGGCTGCTGGTCGACATCTTCACACTCATTCAACACCAATTCAACTCTAATTAATGATTAATAACTCAATTAAACCGACCGGGATGTTTCGGCTCCAGCGCGAGACACATAAATAACCCTCGGTGCCGCACACACATCAATAAATGTGACTTCAGCCGCGAACGCGCCTGTGTGTCATACACATGATCATAATCATGCTGATCGTTATGATCGAGATGCTGTTTATGACATTTATGATCTATACGATCGCTTCTCGTCTGAGTTTCATGATTTTTTCTTCATTTCATGGATCCCATAATGCCTGTGCGGAAAATGACACGTCACGTCAGGCGTCACTTCCGTAAACACTGACCGGATCCGCAGCGAGGGAGGGGCTGTGGCGCCCCCGCGAGGCGCTCAGGAGAGCTGCAATGATTTATCTCTCTCGATTTCATAAAAAACATTTATAAGTGTTTTTAAAGTCCGTTGCTGTTGTTTACCCCAAGAATTACACTTAAACGTTCATAAAAAAAACATTTAAACAGCTCTTAAATGCACGTAAATAATTATTTTACCTACTTTATCATTTATGTTATCCTATTCAGCTTTTTTTGCATTGTAATGTGATTGCATTGTAATCTAGGGTTGTAATATTCTCATCAGAGAGATTACATTTAGATTGATTCGTTTAGCACATACTTTTATCCAAAGTACAACTAAACAAGGGGTTAATACAAGAAATCTTACATTAACATAAAATTAACAAAAGCATTTAAGCTTATGTTGCAACTACGTAAATGCAACAGTAAATTTATTTATTTTTACCTGCGTAATTGTTGATATTTTATCATATTTAAGCACTAAATACTATGTATTTGCTCCTTATTTTGCTTTATGCATTCTTGTGTTCATGCAAATGCAAATAAAGTTTACTTTTGAGGGGGGGAAATGCTTTTAGTAATATCAAAGACTTTATATACAGAAAGACGGTGGATGGGAGAAGGTGAAACGCGCAATATGGCGGAGTAAGTCCCGCCTTCTAAATAGAAGAGCCAATCGCTGATTGGTAAAGTTATGGCGTCATCTCAGCAGCCGTTAGAAGCTCCGGTTCATATAAAAACAGTCAGTGGTCCAGCCTGGAAAATGCAGTTTTTTGCCACGATTCGAGCGTTTAGAAACGAAATTTATGAGACAGTTGTTGTCAGATTTAATTGGTGATTTAAAATATGAAACTTAATCGTAAGCTTGGCGAACAGTTTTGGTGAATTTGATGTTTCCCCATTCAAAGAGATAGGAGTTGCATTTGCATGCCCGAGAGGCGTTTCCAAGATGGCTGCAGAGTGAAATGACTTATTTAGCAGATCTTACAGGTATTCACAAAAAAATGTTTACGTTAACAAAATTAATGAAACCATTTCAATTTATGTCGCAAATAATTTAATGTAACAGCTGTTTGCTGCAATGATCTTTTTCGGTCTAATTACAAATACTGGATTAAATATATATACAAAATTGTGCATAATCGTTTTTTCTTTTTATTGATGTAATGTACATGAGTAATACAGTATATCTGGCTCAAAGGTAACACATTTACAAAGTTGTAAAACCCAAACTCAAGCTTTCTGTACAGGTTATATACACAAAGACTGCTGGCGGTCTGCTCGCAGGACACTTCCAACACTTCATATACATCATGACAACATGTACCAGTGAAAACAACCACATATGATTGGTCCTCAGTATGCAATCTGATTGATTTGTGCAGACGTTAAAATTTCATACATTTATCACACATTTGTTAAACAGTAGATTCTAGACAACAAACGTACTCCGCTTTAATAAAGTTTTACAATAAAAATACAAAATCGTGAGATACAATGATTTATATCCTAAAACATTCTCAAGTGCACAAAAAGTATTGATCAATGACCCTGTTTAACACTGTAACTGTTTCACATCACCTCAAAACCGTACCGTATTCCTCATCAGATCTGCATGTAAAGTCTAAAATCTTCATATGCATTCATAACTCATGCATGATGGTTCTGAGTATAAAACCTCACAGGCTTTGCTGTATTTATAATGTACATCCACATGGATTCTAAACACACTGATTTGCTTCCTTAGAAAGCAGATGCATTGATTGTATGAACTGAAACAGTCCTAAAGACACTCCAGTTTCTGTTTCCAACAACTATTTCGATTGAGTTCCGCTCTGCCACCTGCTGGGCAAAGGGTTTGACAGTGAAAATTATGGAAGCTTGTTTCTGCCACTGAATAAAAAAATAAGAAAGGTGACTGTGACTTTTTATCTCACAATTCTTACTTTTTTTCTCAGAATAGCGTGATATAAACTCAATTGCGAGTTATAAAGTCAGAATTGCGTGATATAAAGTCAGAATTGTGAGTTATAAAGTCAGAATTGTGAGTTATAAAGTCAGAATCGCGTGATATAAAGTCAGAATTGTGAGATATAAAGTCAATTGTGAGTTATAAAGTCAGAATAGTGAGTTATAAAGTCAGAATTGCGTGATATAAAGTCAGAATTGTGAGTTATAAAGTCAGAATAGCGAGTTATAAAGTCAGAATTGTGAGTTATAAAGTCAGAATCGCGTGATATAAAGTCAGAATTGTGTGATATAAAGTCAATTGTGAGTTATAAAGTCAGAATAGTGAGTTATAAAGTCAGAATTGCGTGATATAAAGTCAGAATTGTGAGTTATAAAGTCAGAATAGCGAGTTATAAAGTCAGAATTGTGAGTTATAAAGTCAGAATAGCGAGTAAAAAGTCAGAATTGTGGGTTTATATATCAGTTCTGACTATAACTTACTTTGTAACCTCACAATTGCGACTTTATATCTCGCAATTCTGAAAAAAGAAGTCAGAATTGTGAGATAAAAAGTTGCAATTACGTTTTTTATTTTTTATTCAGTGGTGGAAATATGCTTCCATAAAAAAATAGCTCTGTTCTGTTATTTATTGGAAACTTTCTCTTTTTTTCCCCCAAGAGCACAAAATAAAATACAGTGTAATCACTGACCACGTGCTTTTGTGTTCCACTGAAGAAATAAAGTAAAAGAAATCCAGGTTTGAAATGACATGAGGC
Source organism: Elopichthys bambusa (assembly GCA_037101425.1). Classification (NCBI taxonomy): domain Eukaryota; kingdom Metazoa; phylum Chordata; class Actinopteri; order Cypriniformes; family Xenocyprididae; genus Elopichthys; species Elopichthys bambusa. Next base: position 1,912,365 of record CM074455.1, read on the forward strand.
TGAGTAAACAATCAAAAAAAAAAAAAAAAAAAAATGTATTTTTGAGTGCACTATTCCATAATAAACAACACCAGAGCTAAACAACTTATGCAAATTAATCCTTCGCCACCATTTGAAGATCTAGAAAGCATTTGGGTGAATTCCAAGGATCTTCCTGTTTCAATTTAAGCCAATGTGAATCTACTCAGAAGGTCACGCTCAGGTTTAGACAATAAAAGTTCAACTTTTGTGTCAATATTACTGAAAGCAGAAGAAATAAAGTCAAAGAAATACAGGTTTGGAATGACATTATAAGAGCTGCATGATTCTGGATGAATGGAGAATCACAACATTTTTTTTTTTTTGTTTAAAATAGAGATCACGATTCTCCCACGATTCTGAACAGACACCTAAACAAAACATTCTATTTAAAAAGATTTAATACATTTGAATTAATTATTTTGAATGAATGATTCAATGACTTCACTTGTTTCATTTCTGGATGAATCAACGTTTTTGAACAAATCTTTTGAATGAATGATTCAATGACTTCACTTGTTTCATTACTGGATGAATCAGCGTTTTTGAACGAATCTATTGAATGAATGATTCAATGCCATACATTTTTAAAAGTCACTTGTCGCCACCTACTGGTGTAACGATGTAATCAATACAATCTTTATTTGAAACTTCAAGTTCCTTTCAAGTTGATTTATTCTAATTTAATCACTTCCGTAGACATCAGTATTTATATCCGAACTATAAACCTTTATTCCTGTACTTCTGTGATCATATTTTTTGTATTGTAATGTAAAGTATTGTGACAGAAATAATGACACTGTGTGGTTGAAAAGACTGTTTGTGAAGCTGTTTCATATCTAAACATGACAACGCTTCTCTCAGGATCACAGATCTAAATGTTCGCTGTGATCGAACTCGTCAAAGCTTTCATAGACAAAGCTGATTTTAACAATTAATCGTTACACAAAATCATATTAAAAATGAAATAATACATATATATTTAATTTTTTGTAACTTTTGCCAGTCTAATAAATGTAATGCATATCCAATAGAATTTATATAATTATTATGAATATATAAGGTAGCAAAAGCTACACAAAATTAAATTAAAAATGGAAAAAATCATATTTTTTTTCTTTCCATTTTTAATATAATTTTGTGCAACTTTTGCCAGTCTGATCAATTTAATGCAACTGTAATAAAAATATATATATATATATATATATATATATATATATATATACATATATAAAGTGGCAAAAGTTACACAAAAACACAAAATTATATTAAAAATGGCAATATATATGTATATGTGTAACTTAATATAATTTTGTGTAACTTTTGCCAGTCTGATCAAATAGTGAAATCCAGAATAGATATCAAACATCATGTTTTACTTTAAAATAAGTGTGATTACAGAAGTAAAACAGGTTGCAAACAGTGTTTTTTAACATTCTGCTGTCTATAATATTGACACTTACTGGCTTTTCATACCCTCTGAGCAACAAGAGCAAGCATGAAATCAGAAGACGCTCTTCAAATCCTCTCACAGACTGTAGAGGTTGAGCGTCATCCTGGCATGTCGTAATGCTTATTTGGCTGCCAGTACTGTGTGAGGTATCATGGGAAGGTTAAGGAGCACCACCCTGGGGGAAACATAGGGCTAACAGTGAGACTCTTTCTCGCTGACGGGGAAGTACCCGTCTTTGGTTGGAGTGCTTCGCTGGCGAAGAGTCTCGCCGTCGGCTGCAAAAATGGCCTGAGGTTTCTCCTGTTCTCGTCTCATTTTGGGCAGGTCCAGCGAGGGCGTGGTGAGCTCGTGGAAACGCTGAGGATAAAAAAAGTGGGGAGGTCTGAAATAACATACAACCATACTGCATAGTATGTAATTGTTCTCTATATGCAATATGTAGTATACATGCAACCATAGCACACTATATCCCAAAATGCAATGCAATGCACTTGACTTTTATTTCTGATGTCATGCAGGAAGACTGAGTTAGCGTCTCTCACCTCTCGCAGTGAACCTTTGGATGTGCTCATTTTATAAACGATCCACAGTGGAATGCAAACCATAGAAGAGAGTGCCAGCAGCCAGCCGAGGGCGTAACCCCACCACGGGTACACATACTCGTTATTATACTTCAGAGGAGTGTATTTGATCAAGGAGAACGCAAACGTACCCTGCCAAGACAAAACAAGATTATTAGAGCGCTTGATCTTAAAACTAAATTAAATCTTTAAAAGGGAGAGCATTTTTACAAATGCAGCAGTAACCAGAATCTTTTGCTGTTGCATCATGCTTCATCTACACCAGTAGATGTCAGTATAAAGCTATAGAAAACACTCTCTTGATACTTACTGCATCTTTAAATTCACATCACAAATGTATTATCTATCTATCTATAATGCGATATGCTGATCTGGTGCTCAAAAAACATTTCTTCTTATTTAATATATTTTACTGTACTTATTAATATTATTATTAGAGAGAGAAAAGACTCACAAAACATGTGGCAGGGGTGAAGAAGAGCCAGCAGTATTTAATGTACGGCCCAGGACGGTAACCAATCATGTCCTCGATATTGTCATAGAACCGATTAGCACCTGAGATACAAAAAAAAAAAAAAGAAAAAGAAAGAAAATGACCAAAAATGTGACATTTCAAAACCTTGTGAGGTCCCTTTATACGTACAATACTATATGTATATATTAATAAATATCCTGCACCAGGTGCTACAATAGCACGGCAGTATAACAGACGTCTCACCGTAGATCCAGGCAATGCAGACGGTCTCAAAAACAGCTACAAAGAGCAAACACATGCCACTGGCTGCATAGTAGTCAAACAGCTGGAAGACATACATTCCACCCTGAAAGGCAGACAGACAGTTTATGAATGTGACATTCATATAGATATTCATATAGATCTTCACATCAGTGTCACAGTACCTCTGTGAGCATGATGAGGCCCACGAGGAAGGACACGACGGCTACGACGAGGATGAGCAGCTCTCTGCGGTTCTTCCGGCGGAAGAAAGACGGGTACATGTCCACCATGGCCGTGACCAGACTCTCAACACACACAAACTGCAGCAACAAAAACACAACTCTTTCAGTTTTAATGTGATTCTTATTAGTCATTAGCCACTAATTGTCGATTATGGCTTAAAATTAGACTGTATGCAAACATTTCATGTTATGAATCAGGAATACGCACAAAATGAAATGTTGAAAATCCACATATAAACTGTACAGTGAAGATTCATACCTGACTGTCCAACCCCAAAAGGACAATCATGATGAAAAAGAAACAGGCCCACAGCGGAGAGATGGGCATCATGGACACGGCCCGCGGATACGCGATGAACGCCAAACCAGGACCTGAGAGAGAAAACATGAGTTAGATTAGCATAGAAACTTGAAATTTATGACATATTTTAATATGTTATTTGTTTGGATGAATGTTAATATTCGTCATATGGAGCATTAAATGAAATGAGCACACCGCCTGAAACATGAACCCGCTCACATCTGAGCAAAACCGATTAAACAGGCCTTGACACGTTAAAAGAAAAAGGTCATTTAGAAAACAAACCTGAATGTGTGCTCTGGACAGATAGAGATTACAGTGTGTTTGAGGGCTAAAGGGCAATTTTCTAAAAATACCCAACTGGAAAATTACCAGTGCAGCATTATCTTATATTTATATATGAATTTTCCTTTCCAACTAAATAAAGCCTCTAGTAAACCTGACAATGCATCAGATTTTAATTTGGATAATTGCATCATTTTAATTTTATATATATATATAAACATGATATATAATTAACATTACATTATATACATTTTTATCTAATATTTTGATTACATTTTATTTGGTATTATAAAAATATATATGTTTCTTGTGGCTTATTTTTAGTAGATTTTGAGTATTGTATAAAAGTTTTATATAAAATATAAAACTTGCAAATCTAGTAAACCTGCCAATTTGCACTATTTAAAAAGAATAATCATGTAATTAAATCTAAACATTAATTTGTGTGTACTGTGTAGTTCTAAACTATTATTATCACATTTTGGATAATTTTTGTTATATAAAATATAAAATTGCAAGTCTAGAAAACTTGCCAACTTTGCATTATATAATTAATAAAACATTATACATAATTAACATTATATACATATACTATTAGAAAATAAAATAAATAAATAACTAAAATATTTATTAAAATATTTGTTTTGAGTATTTTATATATATATATATATATATATATTATAAAAAATGATATTAAATTACAGAAGAGACATGTTAACTACTAGGTAGGCCTAAGACGCTACAGTGACTGGAAAACCTATTTTACTCTTTTTAAGTGCACTTTTTTTTTAGGGTGGTTTACGTTTCCCTCTGCGTTGACAATTGCAATGCCCTATTTTCATAATTAATTTAGTATGTTATAGATCCCACATTTGATATCAGGGTTAAAACACTTTAAGTGATAGGTCTGTTTTAATGCACTTTATTTAAATGTGCTAATCAACAGGTCGTTCAGTAGTATTAATGATGATTAACAACTTTACCGTTTGTTGGCCCAGAATACATTTTTTACACTTGCAGTTTTGTTAATTGAACTGTGTCTGGTAATATTGCTTATGGTTCGCTTATACATTTTATGCTTTACTTTTATGGTTACATTATGTCGGGAGCGCTGGGACAAAAAAACGGAAAGGATATGGACTTGATGGACGAGAGATGAGCTGCGGTTTGTCTTTGTTCAACGGACAAATCTATAATGTATTATAGTTTGGTTGTTTTGTCAAGGTTTACCATCTGCTGGGTTTTTCCCCTTCTATCTATGGGACTTCAGCCACAGACAGATTGATCACAACTATTGATAAATAATGGTAGATACTAGAGATGCACCGATATTAAATTGATCTGCCGACAGCCGATTATTCAGAATGATATCGGCCGATACCGATAGTTTGGTTTTTCTTAAGGAAAAAAAAATCTCTCCCAAATAATGTTGCAAACTATACAGGGAACCCTCTCATTTGGTACACTACAATATTAGAGGTTACAATGAACAACAGAGGTATTGTTTATTTTCAGATATGATAAAAACTGAAATGTTTGTATAAAAGTATCACATAAGGTAAGACAAGAAGCACTTCATGGCAAATTTGCACAAACATGTAATTAACAGTAAATAAGCTTCTCTCTACTGTTTTTTTTAATATGTAGATAGCTGAGGAACTGTGAACATTAAAAAACATTCCTGAGGTAAATCTGACATGATGTGATATATTGTTCACAAGCGGTTTTATTGACGTCTTTCCGCGGTTCAAACACAAATAAAGTGATTACATGAGACATGATACATTCCGATAAGTTGTACTAGCGCTATATCTGTCAACATACCTTTGATATTCATTCATGTTTTTCGAGATATAACTTGTATTGAAGAGGAAGAAAAGACTCGATCAGAGCTGCCGCCTAAACTGAGGCATTACAGCGATCTGACACGTCACGTTTAAGAGCGCCAAAACGCCATTTTGACAGAATATGAAAACTTAAACTTTTATCAGAAGTAATAAAGCACAAATCTTTTTGCGATTAATGGATGGGAGGGGCTACAAATAATATTTGATGTAGGGGGAAAAAAATGCAGACCTGGCAACCCTGACTTGAACTACGGGTGATTCATAGGGTCAAAAAGAGCTGCTTTAACGTCGCTATTTTTAAACTGTTAATGCGTTAAAATTCAACACTAGTGATTTTCTTCACACACAGTATGTATGAGTTGCAGTCACGTTTTCTGTATCCTTTTGATTGACAGGATATAATCGGCCCTAATCATCGGCAGTTTTTAAACAAAAATCGATAGTGATAACAGCTTTTATCGGCCAATACCGATTGTTGGCCGATACATCGGTGTATCTCTAGTAAATACCGGTAATAAAATGACAAACACTGAAGGGTCAGCGGTGCGCTTTATTAGCTGGAATGTTAGAGGCTTAAAGGACCAGTGAAAAGAAATTAAATACAGAAATCCTGTACTTTCTACAGGAAGCGCACTTAAGATCATAACCGACTGAGGAAAACTTGGGTTGGCCAGGTCTACCACTCCACTTTTAACCATAGGGCTAGGGGCGCAGCGATGATTATTCATAAAAGAATACAATTTACTGCATCTGGAACGATTTCAGATCCCCAAGGGCGGTACATTATTGTATCAGGTCATCTCTTCAATACACCAGTAGTCCTGGTCAGTGTTTACGCACCCAATTGGGATGACGTTAACTTTGTTAAAAAAATATTTTCCTTATTTGAGGATAGATTATTTCTTTACTGATAAAAGGCTTATCCCCGCAATAAAAAAGGTAGAATACTCTGCTATTGTTGAATCAGACCATGCCCCTGTAATTCTTGATATTTGTTTTTCCTATAACTATCCATCACAGCCTGTGTGGAGGCTAAATACAACTTTACTTTCAGATGCAACCTTTTGCCAATTCATATCTAGCGCGATTGACAATTTTTTACTAACGAATAAAACAGACTCTATATCACCATCATTATTATGGGAGACATTCAAGGTTGTAATAAGGGTTATTGTACTCTGCTTCATGTAATAAAGTAAAGAAACAAACACAGGATAAACTTACTGAATCTATACAGAAAATTGATCACCAATATGCTATGGCTCCAACACCATAACTATATAGAGAAAAACGAGATATGATTTATTATCGACAGAAAAAACGGAGTGTGATCGAGTTTTTGCCCGTGCTAGGTTTTACGAACATGGCGAAAAGGCAGGTCGTCTTCTCGCCCAACCGTTAAAAAATAAATCAGCATCCCAGCTTATTCCCAAGATTAGGAAAACATGTCAAGAAATTACAGTGGATCCCCAAGAAATTAATTCTACTTTTCAAAAATTCTACTCAGACTTATATACTTCCGAATTTCCACACGATGAGGTTTTTATGTCAACATTCCTGGCTAATGTAAACTTACCCTCAGTTAAACGAGATCAAAAGAGTAATCTGGATAAAACTTTACAACTTCTAGAGATAGAGGATTGAATTAAAGCCGTACAGAGTGGTAAAGCTCCGGGACCAGACAGGTTTCCCTGAAAAATTCTCCTCAAAATTGTCTCCTTTACTTCTTAGTATGTTCAATCACTCTCTTGAACAAGCGACATTGCCATCAAGTCGTACACAGGCCCATATCACAGTTCTTTTGAAGCCAGATAAAGACGCCCTAGATTGCAGTTCCTATAGACAGATTTCCTTCTTAAATGTGGATGTAAAAATTTTATTGGCCTCTAGAGTAGAGCATATAATTCCAGATATTATTTCACTAGACCAGACGGGCTTCATTAAGGGGCGTCGCTCCTTCATCAATATTCGAAAACTTGTTGTGCATCCTCTGAAGTGATTATATCTCTAGACGCAGAGAAAGCATTTGATAGAGTCGAATTGCTGTGTTAGACAAATTTGGATTCGGCTCAAAATTCACTTCCTCGATTCGCCTACTTTATCATCAACCAAAGGCAGCCGTAGTCACAAATAAGATATGCTCACAATATTTCTTTCTTTCCAGAGGCACACGGCAAGGTTGTCCCATTAGCCCTTTACTATTTATTTTGGCCACTATCTTCAGTAGTCAGATTGTTACAGTCTATTAGTGGTATGAAAAGAATGGGTGTTGAGTATACGGTTTCTTTATATGCCGATGATCTATTATTATATATAACTAACTCACTGTCTTGTATCTCTGAGATTGTGAAAATATTTAAAGACTACAGGTTCTTTTTCAGGTTATAAACTAAACTTTTCCAAAAGTATATGCTTCCCTATAAACCATATGGCAAGAATACGTAGAGAGCTTTTTGAGGATTGGCTCTCCAGAATTTGTTAAATTTGGGCAGCATATTTGGTGTGCAGCGGAGGCTAAATCGTGCAAGTCAACAAGTTTACTTGCTGTGCTGATCACAATGAAGTCACCATCGCAATTCTCCTCAAGCCCAGTAGTAATTTCGACTCTCAAAATATATAATCAGTCTAGACAAGTATTTCAACTCACAGACTTTTCCTTGGAAAACCCCATATGCAATAATCATCTTTTCCCAGCTGCCAAGATAGATTCTACTTTCAAGCAATGGCAGCACCTGGGCCTAGTGAAATGCAGTGACTTTTTTTATTGATAATATTTTTGCTAATTACAATGATCTTTTTTTTCCTCGATATCTTCAAGTTCGTCACTTTATCCAAAGCCCACTGCTCTGGGTTTCCTCAACTGCCTTCTGAGTCACGATTAGATTTAGTTCTGAGGGTCCCTTCGTACCTTAAGGGATTCATTTAAAAAAAAAAAAAAATACTACCTGATCATGTCGTTCCAAAATATATCAATAGAAAAGATTAAAGCTGAATGGATAGAAGAGTTGGGAATTGACATATCCGATAAAGTTGTGGGCCGAGTAAATGGGACTTCATCTTGTGTAAGACTCAATCTGATTCAGATGAAAGTTCTCTACCGTATTCATTATAGTAAAACCAAGCTGGCTAAAATGTACCCGAATATAGATGAAACATGTGACCGTTGCAATGCATCAAAGGCAGATCTAACCCATATGTTTTGGTCATGCTCTAAACTGAGAAGTTTTCAGTTTTTGAGATCTTAAACTAGCCCAATAATGGCTCTGTTTGGTGTCACGGGAGACGATGTTGGCTTTTGCAACATTGATAGCTAGAAGGAGGATTCTCCCAATCCACCCAAATTTTCATTATGGCTTAGTGATCTAATGATGTTTCTAAACACTGAAAAAATTAAATATTTTATTAGGGGATCAAGCAGAACATTTTATAAACTATTTTGAGAAGAATGTATTCCTCCCTCTTTAAAGTAACTTGAGAAACTCCCCCTTTCTTTTCTTTTTTTTTTCTTTCCTCGTGTGTATTATGTTATTTATTATTTATTTTTCCTAGCATTTGGGTTTGTTGTGTTGCGATGGGAATTTGTGAGTGGAAAATGTATAAAAAGCAATGTCTTTAGAAGTGATTTTTTTTCACTGAACACTTTCTATGTACCTTGTTCTGATAAAAATAATTTAAAAAAAATGATATAAAAAAAAAAAATATATATATATATATATTATAATTAGCATTATAATTAACATTATATACATACATATATACAAATAACAAACATATTTTATTTAATATTTTATTATGGGTATTATAAAATATATACTTTTAAATTAAATTACACGAGGAATATATATATATATTTGTAACAATAATTTATTTTTTTATAAAAAAATAATTTATATAATACTCAAAATAAAATATTTATTTAAATATTTATTTATTTATATTTATTAATAGTATATGTATATAATGTTATTATTTATTTTTCCTAGCATTTGGGTTTGTTGTGTTGGGATGGGAATTTGTGGGTGGAAAATGTCTTTAGAAGTGAACACTTTCTATGTACCTTGTTCTGATAAAAATATTAAAAATACATGTATTATAATTAGCATTATAATTAACATTATATACATATACAAATAACAAACATATTTTATTTAATTTTTTTTATGGGTATTATAAAATATATACTTTTATATTAAATTACATGAGAAATATATATATATATGTAACAATAATTAATTTTTTTATAAAAAAATATATATTTTATATAATACTCAACATAAAATATTTATTTAAATTTTTATTTATTTATTTATTTTTATTTATTAATAGTATATGTATATAATGTTAACCAACCAGATTCTGCCACTTCTGAAATCGGGACGTTCTGCTCGTAAGACATGAAGCCAAGAATGGAGAAGATGGCAAAACCAGCAACAAAACTGGTTCCGCTGTTCAGGAAACACAGGGCCAAAGAATCCCTAAAAACAGAAAACATTGCGTTTTATGAAAAAACATCTGCAAATATTAAAGCAATTTAAAGTGATCAGATTTCAAAGCGTGAAACCGCATGGACCTAATGAATCGCAGCACTACATATTTATCAAGTTTAGGACTTTTATATTACTTACAATCTAATATAAAACGACGGCATGTGACAATAGAGCTGCGCTGGGCTCAGCTGAGGTCGAGCTACGAGAAGCAAATTGAGAAAAACTGTTTTCCTTCCTTCATTCGGCCCTAAAGCACACTATAACCACTTCCTCTACAGAACATAATCTATTATCTATATATGTAAAACAGAGATTGTATAGTTATACAAAAGTGTTATATAATATCTATATAATCTAACTAGGGTTGGGAACCGAGAATCGACTCTTATTCAGATCCTGTTGATTCCAAATGATTCTAATGAGTCAGTTCAGTTATTTAGTGAATCAATCACACAGTTTACTACTAACTGTGAGGTTTAAATCAGTGTTGTTAGTGACTCGTTGTCACTATAGTAAAAGATGCACATTATGCGCTTTGTCGGTGGTATCTAGTATTGATGTTTAATATATAATACAAATGAGAGCTAATAATTAACAGAGGGCTTTCTGACCTGTAGCAGTTGTTGTTGTATTTGTTGTAGCTTCCGAGCGCGGTGAGGCAACCCAGACAGATGGCATACGAGAAGAAGATCTGCGTGCCAGCGTCCATCCACACCTGAAAACACAAGAAGAGATGTTATGGTTTTTAAAACAACCTCACTTAATTTACTGACGTGCAGCCAAACAAAGAGAGAAAATAAATGTCCTTTTTATTTGTAAGTCATCCGTCTCTTATTGTGCTCTCTAGCTTTTTTATTTGTTTATTATTGTTTTATTTTCATTTGTTTTATTAGCTATGTTCAGCACTTTGGGTCTACTGTGTAGATTTAAACTATTATTATTACATTTTTGGTTAACAAACACAATTTATTTAATATTTTATTTGTAGTGTTATGTAAATATATATTTTTATATAAAATAATATTACAGGGAAATATATATATATATATATATTCATAAATACAAATAAATCAAATAGATATTTTTTAAATAAAATATTTTATTTCGGGTATAAATAAATAAATAAATAAATATGTACACACATCTACACATTAATAAATAAATAAAATTATTTATTTTTTAAAAATATTATTAATATTATTCTCGGGAATATAATTTATACCTTTACTGTGATATATGTGAAAATACTCAAACCATGATATATGATTTTACTCATTCTAGCACTTATTCATCAAAAACAATTCATGTGCTTACCTGTGACGTCATTAGCAGCTTTAACTAACTTATTTGGCTTCAGGTAATAAGCTTGAATGGACAAGATGAAAGATGAGAGCATTTGTAGGATTGTGTAACCTTTTGTTTATTAGCCTTAAAGTCCTGAAACGGGTTTAGACATGATCAGGGAAAACATGCTGACAGTGTTTTCCTATTAGCCTGTCAATCATTTTTTCTATTCTGCCACGGGTGATGTGGATGTTTGACACAAAAATGCACAACGTGACACACGTACTGTACAAGACTGGTGTGATCTCTGTCTTTTAAAAACTACTGTCGTCATCCAGCAGGTGAAAATCGTGCATCCCATCACTTAGTTTCTCCTGGCTACAGAACTGGTGTTTTTCCACAGGGAAAATTCCTCACACTCCCTTTAAAACCTCACATGTATCACCAGAAGTATGCTGAAAACACCACTGATGTCCAAGCGAGACGTAACCCTTTTTCACCCATGATGCTGATACTTCTTTGAGCCTTAAATAACCAATCTGACTATTTTTGTCGAGCCGTTTACTTTTCTAGCTGAAGGTTTTGTGAATTTTGACTAAAAGACCAGTAGAAATGTCAAAACAGCAATGGTTCTCTCACATCTCCAATCTTTACAGTATTAAAATGGGTTATGAATGTCAATTCATGTTGATTTTAAAGCATCTGACACATGATGGCCAAGTTTTTAGAGTCACAGATCACCGATTTGACTAACTTTATCCATCTATTCACCCACAAGATTTTGTTGAACTGGCCTTATTTTATATCTAAGACTAAAAACAGCAACTCTCAAACTCTCTCAAATCCAACCACACATGCCCGTATTGACCAAAAAGAGGTTTCTTATGCTTTTTTTTATTTGAGGCTGAAGTCAACATGAAATCTTGTTGAATATCTTAACACTTTACAGTATTAAAATGGCTTATAAACACCACTTTAAACAAGTTTTGGAGCCATAGAGCACCGATTTCACTAACTTTGTCCAGCTGCTTACATTTCTGGTTGAAGGTTTCATGAATTTTGGCCTCATTTGTATATCTAAGACCAAAAGACGTCAAAACAGCAAATCCAACCTTTACAGAATTATAAATCAGCTATGAATGTCGATTCATGTTGATTTTAAAGCATCTGACCCATGATGCTCAAGTTTTTGGAGCCAAAGACCACTGATTTGACTAACTTTGTCTAGCTGTTCATGTAAACCCACAAGATTTTGTTGAATTTTTATACATCTAAGACCAGAAATGTCAAAGATAAGCAATGGTTTATGTCTCAAATTAAACCAAACATGCCTGCATTGACCAAAAAGAGCTTTATTATTAGTGATCAACCGATAATCGGTTTTACCGATATTTAAGGGTATCATAGGGTATTGTTTTTTTGTTATATCAGATTCACAGATAAATATTTTGTGAATTGCATGCGTCTGAGGGGAGATGAGTAAACAACAGCATTCAAAAGCAAAATAACGTGTCTCCCTTAATTAATAAATGTTTAACATAACAGCCATTAATGAACAAATGAGATATATTACATGCTTGATATGTAGTTTAAAATTGGCGCTAAAAAAATAGAGACAAATTCATGGAGTCACGTAATCCGCCAAGTCATGTCCCAGTTAAGCTTTTATTTAAAAGAGACACTTTAGTGAATTATTTTTTATTTATTAATAAAGAAGTCAGTTTTTGTTATGTATGCAAGGAGGTAGTGAAATTAAAGAAATTACAGTATACAAAAAAAAAGTGTTAAAACAGTTTTGTTCAGTTTATTGCTGTCAAAACTGTCAAAAACAACTGTCAAAAACAAATAATACATATATATATCGGTTATCGGCACATAAACATGCAAATAATCAGAATCGTATTGGTATAAAAAGTTAATATCGGTCGATCTCAATTTATTATTTATATATTTTTCCCGATATTTAAGCATTTTTCCATAATCGGGTATCGGTTTTGTTATATCGGATTCACAGATAAATGTGAAAATTGTGAATTCTCAAAACATGCAAATAATCAGAATCGGTATCGGTTATAAAAAGGTAATATCGGTCGATCTCTATTTATTATGCTTTTTTATTCAAGGCTGAAGTCAACATGAAATCCTGCTGAATATCCTATAACACGTTACAGAATGAATGCAACTTCATGTTGATTTTAAACAATTTGAACCATGATACTCAAGTTTTAGAAGCCTTATATCACCAATTAAGTAACTTTGCCCCACAGTTCACTTTTCTAGCTAAAGATTTAATTAATTTTGGCCTCAATTGTATACATTTAAAGCCAAACGATGTCAAAACAGCCATAGGTATCTCTCAAATCCCTTGCAGAATTAAAATGGATTACGAATGTCGATTCATGCTGATGTTAAAGAATATGATCCATGAAGTTTTTGAGCCTTAGAGCACCGATTTGACTAACTTGAACTGTTTACATTTCTGGTTGAAGGTTGAACAGTTTTTTCCCCAACGCTATCTCCAGCTTAAACAGCTAACATAGCAATAACCCCTGTTTTAGTATTTACTTTTAGTACTTGAGAGAGAGTAAAAATTAGTGTGTGTATATATATATATCTATATATATATTCTTTTCAAATCTGTATGTCTTCAGTTCCAGATGTATACCACATTAGTATTATTATTTATTTTATTTTACTTATTTATTATTATTTTCTTAGTTTACTTATTTAAATGTTCTTTCTGTTCTCATGTCATATGTATGTGTGTACCAAGAGCTCCTGTAGAAAACCACAACAAATTCCTTGTGTGTTTGTGCACACCTGGCGAATAAAGCTCATTCTGATTCTGATTAATTAATTTTGGCTTCATTTGTATATCTAAGACCAAAAGACGTCAAAACAGCAAAGGTCATCCCACAAATCCAATCTTTACAGAATTATAAATCAGCTATGAATGTCGATTCATGTTGATTTTAAATAATCCAAAGTTTTTGGAGCCAAAGACCACTGATTTGACTAACTTTGTCTAGCTGTTCATGTAAACCCACAAGATTTTGTTGAATTTTTGTACATCTAAGACCAAAAATGTCAAAGATAAGCAATGGTTTATGTCTTAAATTAAACCAAACATGCCTGCATTTACCAAAAAGAGCTTTATTATTAGTGATCAACCGATAATCGGTTTTACCGATATTTTTCCTGATATTTAAGCATTTTTCCATAATTGGGTATCAGTTTTGTTATATCGGATTCACATATAAATTTGAGAATTGTGAATTCTCAAAACATGCAAATAATCAGAATCGGTATCGGTTATAAAAAGTCAATATCGGTCGATCTCTATTTATTATGCTTTTTTTTATAAGTCAACATGAAATCCTGTTGAATATCCTATAACACTTTACAGATTTAAAATGGCTTATGAACACTACTTAATGTTGATTTTAAACAATTTGAACCATGATACTCAAGTTTTAGAAGCCTTATATCACCAATTAACTAACTTTCTCCCACCGTTTACTTTTCTAGCTGAAGATTTCATTGTATACATTTAAAGCCAAAAGATGTCAAAACAGCCATGGGTATCTCTCAAATCCAACCCTTGCAGAATTAAAATGGATTATGAATGTCGATTCATGCTGATTTTAAAGTATACAATCCACGATGCTCAAGTTTTTGAACCTTAGATCACCGATTTGACCAACTTTGTCCAACAATTTACCTTTCTAGCTGAAGGTTTTTATACATTGAACTCGTTTTTACACATCTAAAAAGAAAAAATGTCTCTCAGATCCAGCCAAACATGCCCGTACTGAACAAAAAGAGGTCAGGTCAAAATGAAATCTTGTTGAATATCCTATAACACTGTACAGAATTAAAACTTCATCTAGCCGTTTGCGTCGTAAACCCATACATTTTGTTTAATTGGCCTAATTTTAACACTTCTAAGTTGAAACGACGTCAACACAATCAATGCTATCTCTCAAACCCAACCAAAAATGCTCGTCGCTATACATAGATTTTCCAAAAGAGGTTTTAAGCTTAAGGAATGCTGGGATACATCTGGGTGGCCGTGTCGTGGCCTGTTCTCAGATATCTCGTGGGTTCGGGGGTCTTCTTGTGACGAAGATGAAAAGTCAGATCAAAGGTCAAATGCACAGATGGACCCAATCAAAGAAGGACAAAAAACAACGTTCCCCTGCTGGGCGTCTTGCTCCGGGCCACGATTAAGCACCTGGGTAGACAAATCACGTGACCTTTCGACTCGAGACACTGTGTGTTTAGGAGAAAACAATTCGCTTGTGCTCCAGAGGAATTACAAAACACACTCCTGGACTCAATATTCACGTTGAACACAAATACGACTTTCAAAACTAACCTTTAGGACTGACTGTCTGCACTGTCATTGCTTAATGTAAGTGCCCCATTATGCAAATTTTTAAATTGGATCTCCCACAATAGGTTTACCTGCATCCAAGGTCTAAAAACACTTTCTCTGCTCTGATTGGTCAGATGGCCCAAGGGATGTGGAAAATGGTCATGCAGAATAATATGTGCTTTATAAGTACCAATAAACTCCCAATATCCTAGTAATATGCATGCTAATACGCAACTAGTTAATAGTGAGAATTGGACCATAAACTAAAGAGTTACCCCCACAAAAAATCTGATTTTGGCCTGAACGAGGACAAACAGTTCCTTTAGTCATGACAAGTCGAATTTCCATGTCACAATTAGTACTGTAGATGAAAAGCTGGGATACCTGTGGGTCCGCTAACCTTCCCAGGTCGGGATAAAGGTAGAACTGGATCCCGCGGGACGCTCCTGGCAGTGTGACCCCTCTGATCAGTAAAATCAACAGCATCACATACGGGAAGGTCGCAGTGAAGTACACCACCTGTTGGGTGATAGGAAAACAGCGTTATTTACCATGATGCTGCATTGTTATCATCACTGATACAGGTTTCTTTTAAAGGCTGATGTGAATTGATGTGGATACTACTAAATGCACATTTGTTAACAAAAAAGGTACATTAATAAACCAACAGGTCTTATCTCAAGTACCTTGCCGGTGGATTTGACGCCTTTCCAGATGCAGAAATAACACAGAACCCAGGCCAACAACAGACAGAGGACCAGATCCCAGTGCAGCGTTCCCATCTCCTCGATCCCAGAGGAGATCCGTAAAACTCTCCGTCTGCAGAGAGACAGACAAATCAGCCGCAGCCTCCTTAAAATCATGCTTACTTGGTTAGTTGGACAAGTTTCAGGAGAAGGTGGCAGAAACTTGGAATAGTTAGCCTGCTAGAAAGCAGGTTTGTTGATTTTCCAATAAAGCTTGCTTCACCCTCATGTCGTTCCACACCCATAAGACCTCTTAAATATGTTTTAAAAGACATGTTTAAAACAGTTCATGTGACTACAGTGGTTCAACCTTAATGTTATGAAGTGACGAGAATACTTTTTGTGCGCCAAAAAACCAAAATAACGACTTTATTCAACAATATCTAGTGATTGTCAATTTCCAAACACTGCTTCATGAAGCTTCGAAGCTTTACGAATCTTTTGTTTAGAATCAGTGGTTCAAAGTCACGTGAAGCGTTGAAATTTCGAAACGTTTCGAAACACTTATGACGTAACGAAGCCTCGTTTACTGAAATCACGTGACTTTGGCACTCCGAACCACTGATTCGAAACAAATGATTCGTAAAGCTTCGAAGCTTCATGAAGCAGTGTTTTGAAATTGCCCATCACTAGATATTGTTGAATAAAGTCGTTATTTTGTTTTTTTGGCGCACAAAAAGTATTCTCATCGCTTCATAACATTAACGTTGAACCACTGTAGTCACATGAACTGTTTTAAATATGTCTTTACTAGCTTTCTGGGTATTTGAAAGTGTTGCCATCGGAAAGAGCCATCGGATTTTATCAAAAATATCTTAATTTGTGTTCTGAAGATGAACGAAGGTCGTACGGGTGTGGAACGACATGAGGGTGAGTAATAAATGACAGAATTTTAATTTGCTCAAAACGTGAGCACAAAAACAATTTATACATCATTCATGGAACATTTTTCGAATGTTACAAGTTTCAGAATGTTCAAAGAACATTCAAAAGTAACGTTCCCATAATGTTTGCTAAATGATCAAACGGAATGTTCGCGTAAGAAAGAAGATGCTTGTAAAACTCACTCCCAGAACTCGATCACGGGCGATGTTGCGTTTTCAGGGTGACTTTGGACAATGGAATCATTTCGTCTTTGGAATTCCATGCAGGAATCTGTGGAAAACAACAGGAAGCTCTGGATTATTGAGCTGTTTGAACTATAATACTAATCGTAAGCACATACAGCTACAGATTTCTTGAATTCATGTTCACCTGTGTTCCAGGTGTTGTTGCAGGACGACCACGGCAGGTTCCAGGAGAAGGAGTAGGACAGATAAAATATTCCCCAGGCCAAAACTATGATATAGTAGAAGTTCAGCAGAGCCACAATCACCTGAGTGGCGTATCCGATGCCTAGAGTTGACAGAGACAGATCCCATGAGTGCAGAGTTTGTGAATTTTTTAATCAGAATCATTGTTTTAATAGCATACTAAAACTACTTAAATTAAAACAGAGAAAAAAAAAAAATTAAAGATAAATATAAATATTTAAAAAACAAGAAGTGATGTTTCACCTTCAAACAGCGGGCTGATCTTCCTCCAGCATGTGACTCCTCCCTCGCTGGTGAACTGACCCAGAGAGATCTCCAGGAAAAACACGGGGATCCCGCAGGTGAAGAGGAAGATCAGGTAGGGAATGAAAAATGCACCTGGAAGAGGATAATGACATAAATCATGAGGAGAATCTGAAACTCTACAGGAGAAACATGTGAGATTACTGGGCTCTTTTTCCTCAGGAGAAACATCTGAGAAGCTGAAGACTTCAGCGAATGTTCGAAATGTTTCCAAAGGCCCAAACGTCTCTGTATGGACACACGCTATGAGCTGATCAAACAACAGCTGTGACCTTTCACCTTCTGAACTGGTAACGCTTTCATCAGGCCAACTGTCGGATCAATAGGTCAGTTTCACAAACACCTGGCAAACGCTAAACGCATTCGGCATCTAGACTGTGTCTGTCGACACTTATCAAATCCTCAACTTTTCTGCCCCGTTGGATCCTCTAAACTAGGGGTTTTCAAACCGGGGTCTGGAGACACCAATGGGACCGCAAGGGAGTGCTGGGGGGGTCCGTGGAAAAGCTTAGAGAAAAACAATAAATAAATAATAAAAATCTAATCAAACTAGTTAAATAAATACATTTACAAATAAATACATCAATAAATTTAATTAAAAAATAAATAAACAAAGATTAAAATAAATACAATTGTATTTAAATAAATAAATTGATTAAATTAAATAAATGAAAAAATATTAAAATAATTGAATAAAATTAAAAATTTTACCAATAAATAAATAATAAAAATCTAATCAAACAAGCTAAATAAATACATTTACAAATAAATACATCAATAAATTTAATTTAAATACATAAGGATGAAAATAAATACAATTTTATTTAAATATTATGTAAATAATGAAAAATTCAATCTGATTTAAATTAATAAATTGATTCAAATAAATAAATGAAAATATTAAAATAAATGAATAACATTTAATTTAAATAAATAAAATTTGTTCCGATAATAAATTAATCAATCTGATTTAAAAAATAAAAAATAAATTCAAATACATAAAAATAATAAATGAATATATGTGATTTAAATAAATTGATTAAATTTTAAAAATAAATATTAAAATAAATGAATAAAATTAGATTTAAATAAATACATTTCATCCAAACAAATGAATTGTATTATGAATGTAATAAAAATAAATGTATTATTTATTTAAATTTGATTTAAATAAATAAAACATCTAACAGTACAATAGTGAGTAGAAAACATGCAATAATATAACAATAGAAAAATAACTAAATAAATGTGATTAAAAAAATAAAGATATAAATAAATAATACATTTAACATTACAATAAATAAATATATTTTTTAAATAAAATTAAAAAAAATTGTTTTCACATATTTATAATAGAGTATTAATCAGATCTTTATTTATGAAAATATATAAATTGTAGGATCCCTCGCACACGGATGATCATATTTGGGGTCCGTGACATCTAAAAGATCAAGAGCCTCTTCTCTACGTTAAATCCCAACCAGCTCCTGCTCTAAACGAGCTGGAGCGCAGGAAAGTGTCCAGACACGTCCCACATTCCCTCTTCTCTTCAAGTGACTTGCGCTCTTTCGCCCGAGGCTTGATAACTAGCAGCGAGTTAATGAGTCAGGAATTCTCATGGCTTCTGTGATTTCTCTCCAGACTGAAGATTACACAAGATTCCCATCAGCACTAGCACTGGACTGATGTTGACTGCTTACCTGCTACCTGAGTCATAAGAGTTGACGGTGGGATGTCAACCACACGAACTGCTGAGACTTTAACTGATCAGATCTGTTTGGACACGTACCATGATAATGCCTTGCTTTTTAAGACAAGTACCACTGTAATACCATCTTTTTGGACATGTGCCATAATAAGATGTTGTTTTTGTTTAGACATGAACCATGGCAATACCACATTGTTGGACATGCACCATGGTAATGCCTTGCTTTTTTAGACATGTACCATGGTAAATAGCATGTTTTTTGGACATGTATCATGTTACAGAAATACCAATTCATATACAATGACATTTATATGGAACTCCAATGTACTTCCCAAAATACCACGGTAGTACCATGGTACTTTTTGATGCAATTTTGTGCTCACAATGGCATTTCAGATATTTACAATGGTAATATTATGTTTTATGCAGATGCACCATGGTATGATGTGTTTTTTTGGACATGACATCTTAGTAATACCATGTTTTCTGGACATGTACCATGGTAATACCATTTTTTTTTTGACATGTACCGTGGTAAATAGCATGTTTTTTGGACGTATCATATTACAGAAATACCAATTCATGTACCATGACATTTATGTGGAACTCCAATGTACTTCCCAAAAAACTTTTTGATGCAGTTTTGGACATGTGCTCACCATGGTGATATCATGTATTTTTAGATATTTACCATGGTAATACTATGTTTTATTGTGATGTACCATAGTATTACGTGGCATTTTGCACATAGTATCTTGTTTTATTGGGCATGTACCCTGGTAAAACCATGTTTTCTGAACATGTGCTATGTAAATAATATGTTTTTCTGGAGATGTACCATGGTAATACCCTGTTTTTGGTAAATAGCATGCTTTTGGACATGTATCATGTTTTTTCTGGACGTGTACCATGGTGATACATAGTAATACCATGTTTTTGCACATGTACAAGAGTATTTTTTGAGGTATATAGAACATGAATATGATAATTATTCAGTACCGCGGTAAATACCATGGACCCACCACGGTAATAACGTACCATGATAATGCCTTGCTTTTTAAGACAAGTACCACTGTAATACCATCTTTTTGGACATGTATCATGTTACTGAAATACCAATTCATATACAATGACATTTATATGGAACTCCAATGTACTTCCCAAAATACCACGGTAGTACTATGGTACTTTTTGATGCAATTTTGTGCTCACAAGGGCATTTCAGATATTTACAATGGTAATATTATGTTTTACGCAGATGCACCATGGTATGATGTGTTTTTTTGGACATGACATCTTAGTAATACCATGTTTTCTGGACATGTACCATGGTAATACCATTTTTTTTTTGACATGTACCGTGGTAAATAGCATGTTTTTTGGACGTATCATATTACAGAAATACCAATTCATGTACCATGACATTCATATGGAACTCCAATGTACTTCCCAAAAAACTTTTTGATGCAGTTTTGGACATGTGCTCACCATGGTGATATCATGTATTTTTAGATATTTACCATGGTAATACTATGTTTTATTGTGATGTACCATAGTATTACGTGGCATTTTGCACATAGTATCTTGTTTTATTGGGCATGTACCCTGGTAAAACCATGTTTTCTGAACATGTGCTATGTAAATAATATGTTTTTCTGGAGATGTACCATGGTAATACCCTGTTTTTGGTAAATAGCATGCTTTTGGACATGTATCATGTTTTTTCTGGACGTGTACCATGGTGATACATAGTAATACCATGTTTTTGCACATGTACAAGAGTATTTTTTGAGGTATATAGAACATGAATATGATAATTATTCAGTACCGCGGTAAATACCATGGACCCACCACGGTAATAACCTCTACGTCTCCTCACCTCCACCGTTCTTGTAGCAGAGATACGGGAAGCGCCACACGTTTCCCAGTCCGATGATTTCTCCGGCCACCGACAGGACAAACTCCAGCTTGTTGCTCCACTGTCCGCGGTCCGTCAACTTCACCTCTGTGTGCGGGACGATCTCCAGCGGCCGGTTCAGACCGTTAGACGGGTCCATCTTGGTCGTGATCTCTTTCTCTCCTGTTGAAAAATAAAAGCGTGTTTAGAAGATCGGTCAAGAGTAGCACTGCCTGTCAATCAAATATGTTCATTTAATGCAGTTAACTACAAAAACCAATGCATTTAATGAATCATTTGTGGTTATTTTGATTAATGAATGGTGCAATTAATTAAAACGAACAGTTCTAATCAAAAGACAGCAGTGTTTTCATTCATGGTAAAAGATCCAAAGGTGTTATTTCGTAAAACATGAAGCCCGAACACACCCTTTCAGACCAGATCCTTTCATAAACCAGTCTGAGCACAAAAGCCAACACAAGCCTGTGTGTTTGTGTAAATGCGGTGGACTAACTCAATTCCATACATATCAGTGCATGTTTTGTCATGATGTTTGTAACTGTTGCATTCAGAAGCCTCAAAACAACGGATCTGTTATGACTTGTTATGAACAGTCAACAAATACAGCATGGGAAAAAACATTAAACACTAAACTTAAAATAAATGTCGGCTAAAAACACTCAGAAGAGTCAGTACATATTAGTTACACCATGGGAATATGTTTAAAAAAACAACAACTTTAAAATCCTTGGCAACTGCATAGTAACACACTAAATTTGATTTTGCAACCACATAGCAACATGTTAAAAAACACTCAGAACACCTTAGCAATCACATAGCAACTGCATAGCAACACAAAAATAACTCCTACTGTAGAATGCTTTTGCAGCTGCATAGCAACAAGTTAAAACACTCAAAACTCCTTAACATCCACTTAGCAACACCCTAGCAACCGCATAGCAACACACAAAACAACACTTACCGTAGAATGCTTTTGCAACTGCATAGCAACACATTAACACAATTTAAGACTCCTTAACATCCACATAGCAACACCATAGCAACTGCACAGCAATATGTTAAAACCTTCAAGACCTCTCAAAAACCACATAGCAACACCCTAGCAGCTGCATAGCAACACACAAAACAACACTTACCGTAGAATGCTTTTGCAACTGCATAGCAACACATTAACACACTCAAGACTCATTAACATCCACATAGCAACACCATAGCAACTGCACAGCAATATGTTAAAACCTTCAAGACTCCTTAACATCCACATAGCAACACCCTAGCAACCGCATAGCAACACACAAAACAACACTTACCGTAGAATGCTTTTGCAACTGCATAGCAACACATTAACACAATTTAAGACTCCTTAACATCCACATAGCAACACCATAGCAACTGCACAGCAATATGTTAAAACCTTCAAGACTCCTTAACATCCACATAGCAACACCCTAGCAACCGCATAGCAACACACAAAACAACACTTACCATAGAATGCTTTTGCAACTGCATAGCAACACATTAACACACTCAAGACTCCTTAACATCCACATAGCAACACCCTAGCAACCGCATAGCAACACACAAAACAACTTTTACCATAGAATGCTTTTGCAACTGCATAGCAACACATTAACACACTCAAGACTCCTTAACATCCACATAGCAACACCATAGCAACTGCACAACCTTCAAGACTCCTTAACATCCACATAGCAACACCCTAGCAACCGCATAGCAACACACAAAACAACACTTACCATAGAATGCTTTTGCAACTGCATAGCAACACATTAACACACTCAAAACTCCTTAACATCCACATAGCAACACCATAGCAACTGCACAACCTTCAAGACTCCTTAACATCCACATAGCAACACCCTAGCAACCGCATAGCAACACACAAAACAACACTTACCGTAGAATGCTTTTGCAACTGCATAGCAACACATTAACACACTCAAGACTCCTTAACATCCACATAGCAACACTATAGCAACTGCATAGCAATATGTTAAAACCTTCAAGACCTCTCAAAAACCACATAGCAACACCCTAGCAGCTGCATAGCAACACACAAAACAACTTTTACCATAGAATGCTTTTGCAACTGCATAGCAACACATTAACACACTCAAGACTCCTTAACATCCACATAGCAACACTATAGCAACTGCATAGCAATATGTTAAAACCTTCAAGACCTCTCAAAAACCACATAGCAACACCCTAGCAGCTGCATAGCAACACACAAAACAACTTTTACCATAGAATGCTTTTGCAGCTGCATAGCAACACATTAACACACTCAAGACTCCTTAACATCCACATAGCAACACTATAGCAACTGCATAGCAATATGTTAAAACCTTCAAGACTCCTTAACAACCACATAGCAACACCCTAGCAACACACAAAACAACTCTTACCATAGAATGCTTTTGCAACTGCATAGTAACAAGTTAAAACACTCAAGATTCCTTAACAACCACATAGCAACACCCTAGCAACTGCATAGCAACATAATAAAAACACTCAGGACTACTTAACAACAACATAGCAACACCCTAGCAACTGCATAGCAACATGCAAAACAACACTCATTGTGGAATGCTTTTGAAACTGCATAGCAACATGTTAAAACCACTCAAGACTCCTTAGCAACCACATAGCAACACCCTAGCATCTGCATAGCAACATGTTAAAAACACTCAGGACCCCTTAGCAACCACATAGCAACATCCTAGCATCTGCATAGCAACATGCAAAACAACACTCATTGTGGAATGCTTTTGAAACTGCATAGCAACATGTTAAAAACACTCAAGACTCCTTAGCAACCACACAGCAACACCCTAGCATCTGCATAGCAACATGTTAAAAACACTCAGGACCCCTTAGCAACCACATAGCAACACCCTAGCATCTGCATACCAACATGCAAAACAACACTCATTGTGGAATGCTTCTGATACTGCATAGCAACATGTTAAAAACACTCAGGACCCCTTAGCAACCACATAGCAACACCCTAGCAACTGCATAGCAACATGCAAAACAACACTCATTGTGGAATGCTTTTGAAACTGCATAGCAACATGTTAAAAACACTCAAGACTCCTTAGCAACCACACAGCAACACCCTAGCATCTGCATAGCAACATGTTAAAAACACTCAGGACCCCTTAGCAACCACATAGCAACACCCTAGCATCTGCATACCAACATGCAAAACAACACTCATTGTGGAATGCTTCTGATACTGCATAGCAACATGTTAAAAACACTCAAGACTCCTTAGCAACCACACAGCAACACCCTAGCATCTGCATAGCAACATGTTAAAACACTCAGGACTCCTTAGCAACCACACAGCAACGCCCTAGCAACTGCATAACAACATGCAAAAAGACGCTTACTGTAGAATGCTTTTGCAACTGCACAGCAACACGATAAAAACACTAAGGACACATAGAAACTGGAAAGCAACATGTTCCAAAAACACTCAGGACACCTTAGCAACTGCATAGCAACATTCTCAAATGTATAAACAGGCACTCAGGACAGCAAATATCTGACAATCACTATGCACTGAAATTTCTACTGCTTTTACCCCTTTTGTCATATGCATGTTATGTAAATGATGACAGAGCTCACTATCCCTGTTCTAGAGCATAACCGGAGGCTGCATCACAGGACCCTATGCATGCCATGATAGTGACAGATCACACGAGCATTGTGGGATATGGCTACCCCACACCCAGCACTGCTGAAAAGACTCTCTCTGTATGCGGAACAGAAGACTCACTCACTGTGTTCATATCTGTCAGCTTGAATTAACGGATCGAACTCATCTGTGCGTTCAGCAGCTCCGTCGTATCAAATACAAATCAAAGACATTAAAGGAATAGTTCACCAAAAAAATAACAATTCTGTCATCATTTAGCCTTAATGGTTTGGACGTCTGTTCCACATGCTTGAGGTTTCAAACAACAAGCATGCTGGACGTCCCGCAGAGCCAGAGGCCTTGAGAATGTGCTCTTTTTCTTCTGCAAAAACAGGAGGGGAAGCGCCAGCATCACAGTTGTCAGTGAAAACTGAAAAACATTACCAGACCGGTAAAAATAGACTCTTGCATTAACAAGACACCTGAAGGAATGGAGGACTGGCAGCGTGAGGCAGAACAGGCTTCTGGTTTGTTTGGAAGATGAGCTCAGAGCGAGGTGGTTTGATCACAGTTTACTGTAGTTTTCACTAGGCCAGAGATGAGATCACACAGTCCTATAGAGCTGAGCTTCTGAGCGCTGAGTCCCATAGGAAAGAAAAATGGCAAATAAGATCTCATTACTATCTCAATTGTTTCTTACAGACACCACTCATATCAGATGGAGAGCAAGATTGTTCTCCTTAGAAAAAACACAGTCTCTCCTTTATCTAAATAAAGATCTCAATCATGTCTCAAACTCTGCTCAGATTTCCCAAAGGTACAGTAACAAAGGAAAGAAGAACACAGTACAGATCTCTTTAATATCTCAACTGTTTCTTTTGTACACCAATGAGCTAAATGGACTTGCTGAAGTTCCCTGCTTCTCAAACGTTTCTCCTGAGAAAAAGATCTCACCTACGTCATTTTCCGAGTTTCGAAGGAGTTCTCAAATGTCTCAAACCGTGCTCAGAATTCCCAAAGATACAAGGTAAGAGTGATGTATAGATCTCTTCAATATCTCGACTGTTTCTCCAAGACATAAATGAGATGCAAACTGACCAGCTGAAGTCTCCTGCTTCTCCGATGTTTCTCTTGAGGAGAATACCCTGCTAAGCTCACATATATCATCTCTAGCATCTCAAAAGAGATCTCAAAAATGTCTCAGACTTTGCTCAGATATCCCAAAGATACCAAAGAAAAGAAAAACTCAACATATATCTCTTTAATATCTCAACCGTTTCTCCTAGGCACGTGCAAACCGCTGAAGTCTCCTGCAGATGCTTCTGAGATGTTTCTCCTAATCTGATATATGTAATTTCCCGAGTTTCAGAATGTCTCAAACTGTGCTCAGAATTCCCAAAGAAACAAAAGGTAGGAAGAATGGCACATAGATCTCTGTAATATCTCAACTGTTTCTCCTAGACAGCAATGAGCTTGAAATGGAGAGCAAATAGACTTGAAGTCTCCTGCTTCTCAGATGTTTCTCCTCAGGCAAAAGCCCTGCTAATCTCACATATATCATCTGTAGAGTTTCAAAAGACATCTCAAACTGTGCTCAGATTTCCCAACTAAGGATACAAAAAATAAGAAGATTGTTGCATAGATCACTTTAATATCTCGACTGTTTCTCCTAGACATAAATGAGATGCCAATTGACCTGCTGAAGTCTCCTGTGTTTCTCCTGAGGAGAAAACCCTGGTAATCCCACAAATATCATCTCTAGAGTTTCAAAAGATATCTCAAAAATGTCTCAAACTCTGCTCAGAGTTCCCAAAGATACCAAAGAAAAGAAAAAACTCAACATAGATCTCTTTAATATCTCAACTGTTTCTCTTAGTCACCAATAAGACGCAAACTGACCTGCTGAAGTCTCCTGCTTCTCAGATGTTTCTCCTGAGGAAAAAACCCACTAATCTCACAAATACCATCTCTAGAGTTTCAAAAGAGATCTCAAAAATGTCTCAAACTCTGCTCAGATTGCCCAAAGATACCAAAGAAAAGAAAAACTCAACAAAGATCTCTTTAATATCTCAACCGTTTCTCTTAGTCACCAATAAGACGCAAACTGACCTGCTGAAGTCTCCTGCTTCTCAGATGTTTCTCCTGAGGAAAAAACCCACTAATCTCACAAATACCATCTCTAGAGTTTCAAAAGATATCTCAAAAATGTCTCAAACTCTGCTCAGATTTCCCAAAGATACCAAAGAAAAGAAAAAACTCAATATAGATCTCTTTAATATCTCAACCGTTTCTCCTAGGCATAAATGAGACACAAACTGACCTGCTGAAGTCTTCTGCTTCTCAGATGTTTCTCTTAAAAAAAGAACCAGTTAATCTCACATATATCATCTCTAGAGTTTCAAAAGAGATCTCAAAAATGTCTCAAACTCTGCTCAGATTGCCCAAAGATACCAAAGAAAAGAAAAAACTCAACATAGATCTCTTTAATATCTCAACCGTTTCTCTTAGTCACCAATAAGACACAAATTGACCTGCTGAAGTCTGCTGCTTCTCAGATGTTTCTCCTGAGGAAAAAACCCACTAATCTCACAAATACCATCTCTAGAGTTTCAAAAGATATCTCAAAAATGTCTCAAACTCTGCTCAGATTTCCCAAAGATACCAAAGAAAAGAAAAAACTCAACAAAGATCTCTTTAATATCTCAACCGTTTCTCTTAGTCACCAATAAGACACAAACTGACCTGCTGAAGTCTCCTGCTTCTCAGATGTTTCTCCTGAGGAAAAAACCCACTAATCTCACATATATCATCTCTACAGTTTCAAAAGAGATCTAAAAAATGTCTCAAACTGTGCTCAGATTTCCCAAAGATACCACAGAAAAGAAAAACTCAACAAAGATCTCTTTAATATCTCAACCGTTTCTCCTAGACATAAATGAGACACAAACTGACCTGCTGAAGTCTGCTGCTTCTCAGATGTTTCTCTTGAAAAAGAACCAGTTAATCTCACATATATCATCTCTAGAGTTTCAAAAGAGATCTCAAAAATGTCTCAAACTCTGCTCAGATTGCCCAAAGATACCAAAGAAAAGAAAAAACTCAACAAAGATCTCTTTAATATCTCAACCGTTTCTCTTAGTCACCAATAAGACACAAACTGACCTGCTGAAGTCTCCTGCTTCTCAGATGTTTCTCCTGAGGAAAAAACCCACTAATCTCACATATATCATCTCTAGAGTTTCAAAAGAGATCTCAAAAATGTCTCAAACTCTGCTCAGATTGCCCAAAGATACCAAAGAAAAGAAAAACTCAACAAAGATCTCTTTAATATCTCAACCGTTTCTCCTAGACATAAATGAGACACAAACCGACCTGCTGAAGTCTGCTGCTTCTCAGATGTTTCTCCTGAGGAAAAAACCCACTAATCTCACAAATACCATCTCTAGAGTTTCAAAAGATATCTCAAAAATGTCTCAAACTCTGCTCAGATTTCCCAAAGATACCAAAGAAAAGAAAAAACTCAACAAAGATCTCTTTAATATCTCAACCGTTTCTCTTAGTCACCAATAAGATGCAAATTGACCTGCTGAAGTCTCCTGCTTCTCAGATGTTTCTCCTGAGGAAAAAACCCACTAATCTCACATATATCATCTCTAGAGTTTCAAAAGAGATCTCAAAAATGTCTCAAACTCTGCTCAGATTTCCCAAAGATACCAAAGAAAAGAAAAAACTCAACAAATATCTCTTTAATATCTCAACCGTTTCTCTTAGTCACCAATAAGATGCAAATTGACCTGCTGAAGTCTGCTGCTTCTCAGATGTTTCTCCTGAGGAAAAAACCCACTAATCTCACAAATACCATCTCTAGAGTTTCAAAAGATATCTCAAAAATGTCTCAAACTCTGCTCAGATTTCCCAAAGATACCAAAGAAAAGAAAAAACTCAACAAAGATCTCTTTAATATCTCAACCGTTTCTCTTAGTCACCAATAAGACGCAAACTGACCTGCTGAAGTCTCCTGCTTCTCAGATGTTTCTCCTGAGGAAAAAACCCACTAATCTCACAAATACCATCTCTAGAGTTTCAAAAGAGATCTAAAAAATGTCTCAAACTCTGCTCAGATTTCCCAAAGATACCAAAGAAAAGAAAAACTCAACAAAGATCTCTTTAATATCTCAACAGTTTCTCCTAGACATAAATGAGACACAAACTGACCTGCTGAAGTCTGCTGCTTCTCAGATGTTTCTCTTGAGAAAAGAACCAGTTAATCTCACATATATCATCTCTAGAGTTTCAAAAGAGATCTCAAAAATATCTCAAACTCTGCTCAGATTTCCCAAAGACACCAAAAAAAGAAGAAGAAAAAAAGAGAAGAACTGCACATAGATCTCTTTAATATCTCAACTGTTTATCCTTGTCATAAATGAGACACAAACCAACCTGCTGAAGTCTCAGATGTTTCTCCTGAGGGGAAAAAAACTCTACTAATCTCACATTTATCATCT
The DNA here is from genome assembly GCA_037101425.1 of Elopichthys bambusa. NCBI lineage: Eukaryota > Metazoa > Chordata > Actinopteri > Cypriniformes > Xenocyprididae > Elopichthys > Elopichthys bambusa. The sequence continues at coordinate 1,942,119 of CM074455.1, forward strand.
CTAGAGTTTCGAAATATCTCCAACAGTGCCCAGAATTTCCAAACATGCAAAAGGAAAGAAGAACGGCACAGCGATCTCTGTAATATCTCAACTGTTTCTCCTAGATGGCAATGAGCTTGAAATGGAGAGCAAATAGACTTGAAGTCCCCTGCTTCTCCTGAGAAAAACACCCTTTTATTCTCATTCAAAGGAGTTTCAAAGGAGATCTCAGAAAGGTCTCAAACTGTGCTCAGATTTCCCAAAGATACTAGAAGAAAATACGAACTGCACATAGATCTTCGCACCTCTCTTCATCAGTGTGCACTTGCTGCCAATAGCCGCTCAATACTTTTTCTATTTCGATTCTGTGTATTTGTTTACTTATAAAAAAATAATTCCTGCTACGAGCACTTTGCTGGAATAACTGGGACATGACACAGCATTTGCATACTGTTGCCCTCATGTTGATTTGATTGAAGTCGCTTTGGAGAAAAGCATCTGCTAAATGATTAAATGTAAATGAAAATGTAAATATCTCAACTGTTTCTTCTAGACACAAATGAGATGCAAACTGGCAAACTTGTATAGTCTCCTGCTTCTCAGATGTTTCTCCTGAGAAAACGGTCTCAATATGAGCTCGCACATTTCTCAAAGTCTCATAAGCTATGAAAGAGCAACATTTGAGCAATAAAATGTCATCTGGGCCATCTGTGGCATCCAACTACGATTTGGAAGATGAGAAATAAGCTCTCGATGCAGGTTGATACTTGCAGGATGAATGAAAACTGCGTCTTTACAAAAGTCGCTCTTTCAGGAGCTCTCTTGAATCTCTGCCAGCTCAGTAAATCTCTCAACTTGCTGACACAAAGCTGGAACATACAGGCAAAAGAACATCAAATAATTCACATATTACAGCACAGTCAATGTGGGGCCAAACGCCACAGGGGCGTCCATAAGTCACACTCATGTGTCATTGAGGACCTTCAAGCTTGGCAGCTTATTATTGGGATTCTTAGCTAACATTTAAACATTTATTTCATGGGTGTAGCTGTCATGATTGTGATTAACAATCAACAAATTGAAATTAATGAGTTTCATTTGCGCTTCAATTATACGAGCAGAATAACATATGTTGTGATGGGGTATATGGGAATCTGAACATGCTACTGGAAAAATCCCAAAGGAACGAACTGCATAGCTGAAAATGTCTACATATATCACACAGTGACAGATTCGTGTAGATGCATGACGGACTGAAATTCCTCATGCATCTGCATTCGTTCTTACCACCTTTTTTATGCAAAGCAAAAATAATTAATTGCACATTTTGAATGAATGAAGTTGCTTTGCAGGCAATTGATTCTTCTTTTTTTTTTTTTTATCATTTTTTATCATTTTTTACCACACTATACTTTTTTAAATGATACACTATGAAGTAATTCTAAAAGTGTAAATACATTTTATAGACAAACATACACTAAGTTTGGAATTTTTTAAAGGAATTACAGGCTGCATTGATTTTAACAAAAATGAGGTAAAACTAGGTATTTAAAATAGCTGTTTTCTACTGAAAAATGTAATTTATTCCAGTGATCAAAGCTGAATTTTCAGCATCATTACTCCAGTCTTCAGTGTCACATGATCCTTCAGAAATCATTCTAATCTGATGATTTGATGATCAAGAAACATTTCTGATTATTATCAATGTTGAAAACAGTTGTGCTGCTTCAAACATGATGCATTTTTTTTTTCAAGATTGACTGATGAATAGAAAGTTCAAAAGAACAGCATTTATTTTCTAACATTATACTGTAAAAGTATTTACTGTCACTTTTGAGCAATTTAATGCAACACTGATGAATAAAATTATCCTTACTGCTCCCAAACTTGTGCATTCACACAAAATGTCATTATAAAACTAATATTTTACTGAACAAAAAGCATCATGAAGCACTCATCACACAACGTGTTCCTCCTTCAATAGTGTTTAAAAGCATTCCAGGATGCAACTCATGAATGAGAAAAGCTGGAATCTTGACAAACTACTTCATTTCCAAACTTTCAACAATGTTGGACAACAATACTGCAACAGCAATCAAGTTGCACTCATAGACTCATTGCATACTCCAAATATTTATGAAGTGAAAGAAGTCAAAAAGAATTTGTGACACTACAGACTGGTTTTGATTCAAATCTACAGAGGTCACAAACTGAAACAAAACATACTTTTAAAAATTGCATTTAGCTGAAAAAAGTCATGCACACAAGAAAATCTGACAAGACTCACCCTTCATTAGGATGTTGCAGGGCGGCCGACAGCAGTCAAGTGTCCTGTATATTCTCAGGTTTTGCTCTATAATGAGAAGGTTTTCTGGTTTGGTGGAACTCGTCAGTCAGTCCTGGATGGTCCAAGTCCAACTCCTCCCCTCAGCACCTCCCTCTCGCTCCCATTCACAAAACACTGAGACCGTGAGGCTTCTGAGGGGTGCTGATGGATTGCATAACGTCGTCACCCAGCGCTCGTTCAGCCTGTGAAGCTTTTCTCTCTCTCTCTCTCTCTCTCTCTCTCTCTCTGCTGAAGGACACCAGAGAAAGGAAACATTATGGCTCGGTCTCAAAAGACCACCCTGATCACACCAGCTTCTCAACAGATGAATAAATGGGTTTTAGACTGAATCTCCAGAGAGGATCATGTGAGCAGGCATGTTTTCATGTTTTATAAGAGACATTTTTTATTGGAATAAAAACTTCATGTTATGTTAAAAGATTGCGATCTGGATTTAAACACCCATGCAAACTTATTCCTAAACATACGACACAATTACACTGCGTTGGCGTTGCTACTGATCTAGAGAGAGCCATTGTCATGTTTAGGTAAACAGCTTCACAAACAGTTTTTTCAACCACACAGTATGATTATTTCTGTGTTATAAATATTCACAGAAGTACTGGGATAAAAGTTTATAGTTGGGATATAAACACTGATGTCTGCGATAGCAATCAAAATAGAGCAAATCACCTTTTGAAAGTAACTTGATGCTTTAAACATAATTACACCAGTAGGTGGTGACAAGTGACTGTTAAAACATGTATTTGTCATTGAATCATTCATTCAAGAGATTCATTTAAAAATGCTGATTCATCCAGTCATGAAACAAGTGAAGTCTTTATGAGTGAGTCATTGAATCATTCATTCAAGAGATTCGCTCAAAAACACTGATTCATCCAGTAATGAAACAAGTGAAGTCTCCATGAGTAAGTCATTGAATCATTCATTCAAGACATTCGCTCAAAAACACTGATTCATCCAGTCACAAAACAAGTGAAGTCTTTATTAGTGAGTCATTAAATCATTCATTCTAGAGATGAAACAAGTGAAGTCTTCATGAGTGAGTCATTGAATCACTCATTCAAGAGATTTGTTAAAAAAAAAAACGCTGATTCATCCAGTCATGAAACAAGTAATGATTCAATGACTCACTTATAAAGACTTCAGGCTTGTTCGAGATGCATCACCGCTGTACAAACTGATCAGTGTATGACATCAAAGTACCGCGAGAGCGATTGGAAAGCAAACGACTCCTTATGCTTTTGAACGCTCTCGCGATACTTTTATGTCATACGCCGATCAGTCTGTGCAGCTCGAACAAGTCTTTATGAGTGAGTCATTGAATCATTCATTCAAGAGATTTGTTCAAAAATTTTGATTCATCCAGTCATGAAACAAGTGAAGTCTTTAAGAGTGAGTCATTGAATCATTCATTCAAGAGATTTGTTCAAAAACACTGATTCATCCAGTCATGAAACAAGTGAAGTCTTTATGAGTGAGTCATTGAATCATTCATTCAACCATTCATTAAAGGTCCCATGTCATGAAAATTTCACTTTATTAGGTTTTTTAACAATATGAGTTCTCCTAGCCTGCCTATGGTCCCCCAGTGGCTAGAAAAAGCAATAGGTGTAAACCGAGCCCTGGGTATTCTGCTTCGCCTTTTAGAAAATGAAAGCTCACATGGCCCAATCTGAAATCTTCCCTATATGTCGTCATACGGGGAAAGGTTACCTCCCCCTTCTCTGCTTTCTCTGCCATGAGAAAATGAGCTACTACGCAATTTTTTTTTTCCCCTCGAGAGACATCATGGCTTGCAAACGAGCAACGTGAAAAGCCAACAACGTAGCCTAGCATTAGCTACATGATAATAACTGTAAAAGCATACATAAACAAACCAACTAAAGTACCGTATCCAGACACAATATTTTAAACTAACCATCCGGAGACGTCCTGCTGTAGCCGCTGTCAGAACCTCTAGTAAATTACATGTTATTTTGTTTAGTTGCCTGTTCAGAATCGTGATCTCTATGTAAAACAACAAAAAAAATGTGATTCTCAACTTATCCAGAATCGTGCAGCTCCAGCAACAACAAGCAGTGTAAAAACACTCATAACACCTTATGTACCACATAGCAACAACCTGGCAATCACCCAGAATACACTAGCAACAATCCAGAACAACATAGCAACACCCTAAAAACACTCTGAATAATGCCATAACAAATTTCATAGCAGAACCCTGGAAAATCATCCTAGCAAACATCCAGCAACGCCCTAGCAACCATCTAGAACAATCTCACAGCCACACATAAGTGCATTAAAAACTACTCGGAAGACCTTATAGCAACTGCATAGCAACGCAGTGGTAACCACCCAAAATACCCTAGCAACCACAAAGAACACTGAAAACATTCAGAATACATTAGTAACCCCATAGCAATGCCCTGGCAACCACCCAGCAATGTTCTAACAACAAGTTAGAACACCCTAGCAATGCAAGCACCCTAGCAAACCTGTGAAAGCACTGTGGTGGCAAGTTTTCGGTTTAGTATTGATACTTTGGATGTTTTTCTTTTAATTCAGTTTGTCCGTGCATTCAAACGGTTTGCTCATTCATCCATTCCTTTCTTTTCCTCTTTCTTTGTGTCTTTAGTCGTTCCCTGCATACTGATGCTCCAGGAAGAGTGTTTTTCTTCCCAGCGGCTCAATGATGCTCATTTAGAAGAATAAACCAAGCTTTTTGCTCTCGCAGAAGACAGTTTTACTGCTCAGATGTTGCTCTTTCATTGCTCAGCAGATTTAACGGAGTTCTTAGTTATATTTGATTAAGACATTCATTTAATCTCAGATTTTTCTTCTAAAATTCATAAAAACAAAGACAAATGAGTCACTAGTTGTCATCCAATAAGATTATAGAGCTACAAAATGAATGTGGAGCAGCTTCGATCATTTGATTAGAAATATTTGAGTTCATATTGAGACAAAAGATAAGTATACTTCAAGTTCATTTTATGAAGTATGCCTAAGTATTTCAAGTATATTTTTAAGTATACTTTATGTAGTAAGTATACTAATATCAACGTACTAGTAGTATACTTGTAATTGTACTATTTCAATTCTACTTGGGACTAAATTAGCCCACTTTTTAGTGTATAAAGGTATACTTTTAAGTGTACTTTAAGTGTAACTTTGAGTACACAACTAGTTTACAACTAAGTTTTTTGTTTGTACTGCAACTACACTACAAGTGAACTTATAGGTACTGATAGTTTACTAGTCAAATACTTGTAGCACATTTAGTTTATGAAAGTACACTTTGTAGTATAGCCTCAGTAAATTACTAGTTTAGTAGCTTTTTACACCATGTCCTAACCAGACGCAATGCGATAAAATTCCAGCGACAAACAATTTAGCTGCGTCCAAAATCAAATACTTCTCTACTATATAGTATGCAAAAAACAGTATGAAAAATAGAGTATTAGGTCAGAATTCATAGTATTCGAAAAACAGTAAGCGAAAAGTACCCGGATGACATACTACACTTTACTACATACTACATACTACATGCATTCATACTATATAGAATGTACTTTTTCAACGGTTGTGAATTAAATTTAAATTCAAATGAAGAACCTACTCAACAGTACGCGATTTCAGACGCAGCTTTTGTCTGTCCACGCCAGACGCAACTTGACGCGACACAATCAGAAGAGCGCGTGGCTGGGCTCTCTCGGCAAGCTCCCGGCACTCGCAACGAATTGGATATACATAATCAAATTCATGAATATTACACCCTTTTAACATTATTAAAAATACATACTGAGCTACTGAAACAATCTTTGTCATAGAATACACTTGTGTGTTCACAACGAGTTGACAGTTTGAACGTTCTTGTTTTCTTTTATTTATTTTGAATATCTGAGGTGAATAGACCCTTTTCACAGACTGTGATGACGCGTTTTAACGGTCATCAATAGCGTAAATCCTGCAATGTTTTTTACATTACAAAACTTATGTACATTTATAACTCTATACCTAGTATTATATTACATTTGCATCAAATTACAAAAAAAAAAAAAAACTAGTTAACGCTGCTGTGAGGGTATTTCTAATACAGCGGCTATGGGAGTGACAGTTAAAATGACGTATTTCTCTCTTCTGACTGCCCTTATCGCTCTCTATTTTTTTCCTCATTTTGAAAGTTGTTAAAACACTATTGTGGAGTTTTTCTTTTGCTATTTGAGCAAATGGAAACACAAAAAAATATATTTAATGTATTCTCTCATTCAGTGCTATATAATTTTACTCTACTATAACGACTTCCGCTTCTGAGAAACGCGGAAATGTGAAAAGGGTCTATTGTCCATTTTTGCTTTCAGTATGGCTATAAGACACAAAATGATATTCAAACTCACATTAGACAGCACCTGAGATTATCATTTCCATACTTTGTGTCGTTGTTCCAGCCGCGATCGTCGCAGAAAAATAGAAACCGTTTCTAAAATAGAATCATCGCGTGTCGCCATCGCGGCTAGTTAGGACAACAACTCCGATTAGCATAAAAATATATCTTTTATCGCGTGTTGCGGCGTCGCGTCTGATTAATTATAGTTTACTATTTATATAGGCTATAAAGTAATAACTCATTCAAAATAAGTTACAAGTAGGGCAAATATAACTCAAGTATACTTAAGTGTCATTTTAAGTATATTTCCAAAAAGTAAAAGCAGACTAAACGTTTTTTTTTTTTTTTAGTTTAAAAACTTATTTTTTGTAAGGGGATCTCTGACTTCTGATTGCAGACTTTTTAGTCAATGTGAGCACAGTTTGAGACACATGTGAGATTAATGGGGTGTTTTTCCTCAGGAGAAACATCTGAGACTTCAGCAAGTCCATTTGTTCACTATTAATCGTCTTGTTGTCTAAGTGAAGCAGACAGCTCCTTTATAAGACGCTAACAGCATTTCAACACTGAACTATGCTAAAGGTGATCTGTCAGTGAAAGTACGCAGGGTTCCCTTCACAGCTACTGAAGCAATGTCTCTTTCTCTCAGGGAAACAAGAGACGTTCTTCAGTTCCAGCATGTTGATGCTATTCAGGACAGCACATTATTTCTGTTTGATGCTTGTCTTCTTGTCAGAAAGTTGATGTACATTATGTACAATGTCATATAGCAGAATGTGTGCTTGTGTGTGTTATTTACTCAGAGTTTACAGTATTGTTACAGGGGATCGAATCTCATGAAGCCTCAAGATTCACCCAAAGAGGGGTCAAACCCCCCGAAACCCCCTGTAATTTGTTAATACAGTAATTTAAGTCTGAAAATATGCCGTACGACTATCTGGCATCTTCTGCAGCAGCAGCACGTGTTCTGAAGGATGTTTACAGATTATTAGAGGGTGTTCACTGCTCTCTGAGCATTTAATTACACACACATTCCTTCCTCATCTGCTTGAAACAAGGAAAAAAAGGATCTTGTCCGAACTTATTGTTCCACATTGTGATTTTGAAACATTTAGCATCAATAAAGAGGAACTCTTTAGATGTTTTTCTTGCCCCTTTTCCTGAAAGTTCTCCACATCACTTCCACAGGTCACTGGCTAGTGTCGTGTGTCCGTGCGGAGGAAGCTGCTCCGTCTCTCTCATTTAACATCACCTCGTCTTAACCGGGACAGGAGCGCTGTTAATTATGAGTTTGAGCATGCGGTGCGCAGGGTCCCGTTGAGCACAGTTAACGCCTAAAGACGCGGTAGGAGACTGCTTGCATAAAAGATTCTGGCAGAAGAAAAACAGGACAGCAAGAAAGTTCTAGAGTGGCCTGGACGAGCAGATGAGACGGGAATGTTTCTAATTCATGGGAAACACGCTTCTATACTGTCTTGAAGCAGCAGTGAATTTTACTTTCTTAGGGGCTGTTTACACGACACCATTTTCAACTAAAAATTGAAAACTTTTTACACGTTTTGGCGTTCATTTACACAACAACAGCATGTTTTGAAAACAGTATTCAAAGTGCAGAGTTTTGAAAACGATACCGTTATTGTCTCTGTGTAAACTACAAAAATGTGAATTTGTGAAAACGGTGACATCATGCGCGCGTGTATTACGTGTTCAGTCTAGCATAGTTTTTCTTTACAAAGTAACATCGCCATCTACTGGTTTTTAGTCGATTTCACGGATCTGTGCAAATGGGAATCGTTTTGACAACGTTGTCGTCTGTATGCGAAAAACACAAAGACTTTTCCGTTTTTAGTACGTCGTTGTCGTGTAAACGTACTCTAAATTTATGTATGAGAAAACACAAAAAATGTTCAGTTTTTAGTACATCATTGTCGTGTAAAGTACCCTAAATTTACGTACGAAGAAACACAAACGTCTCAGTTTTTAGTACACTGTTGTTGTGTAAACATACCCTAAATTTACATACGAGAAAAACACAAAAACTTTTCAGTTTTTAGTACATCATTGTCGTGTAAAGTACCCTAAATTTACGTACGAAGAAACACAAAAAACGTCTCAGTTTTTAGTACACTGTTGTTATGTAAACATACCCTAAATTTACGTACGAAGAAACACAAACGTCTCAGTTTTTAGTACATCATTGTCGTGTAAAGTACCCTAAATTTACGTACGAAGAAACACAAAAAACGTCTCAGTTTTTAGTACACTGTTGTTGTGTAAACATACCCTAAATTTACGTACGAAGAAACACAAACGTCTCAGTTTTTAGTACATCATTGTCGTGTAAAGTACCCTAAATTCACGTACGAAGAAACACAAACGTCTCAGTTTTTAGTACACTGTTGTTGTGTAAACATACCCTAAATTTACATACGAGAAAAACACAAAAACTTTTCAGTTTTTAGTACATCATTGTCGTGTAAAGTACCCTAAATTTACGTATGAAGAAACACAAAAAACGTCTCAGTTTTTAGTACATCGTTGTCGTGTAAATGTACCCTAAAATTACATACGAGAAAAACACAAAAACTTTTCAGTTTTTAGTACATCGTTGTCGTGTAAACGTACCCTAAATTTATGTGCAAGAAAAGCACAAAAGCTTTTCCGTTTTTAGTACATCGTTGTCGTGTAAACGTACACTAAATTTACGTACGAAGAAACACAAAAAAGTCTCTGTTTTTAGTACATCGTTGTACATCGTTTTTCTCATTTTTAATATGACTTTTTAATATGATTATATTTTAATATTAAATATTTTTAATAATTATAAAAAATAAGTAAATATTTTAAATTTTGTTTACATATGTTTAAATAAATATTTTTAAATAAATAAAAATATTGTAAATAATTATTTTAAATAAATAAACTTCATAAATAATAAATAAATGTTTAAAGAAATGAATAATTTATGTATTTAAATAAGTTCATACATTTTAAATAAATAATTAAATATATCTATTTAAATAAATATTTTTATTTTAAATAAAGTAATAATTATACAAAATAAATATATGAATACATTTTAAATAAATATGTATAATATTGTTTAAATAAATCTTTTAAATAAATACATTTTTTAAAATAATAAATACATTTTTAAATAAATTAATTTATGTATTTAAATAAGTACATAAATACATTTTAAATAAATAAAATATTTTTATTTAAATTAATATATTTCTATTTTAAATAAATACTTTAATAATTACACCCAAATATATAAATACATTTTAAATAAATATTTATAATTTAGTTTACATAAATCTTTAAATAAATGTTAAATAAATACATTTTAAATAAATAAAATATTTTTATTTAAATAAACATATTTCCATTTTAAATGAATAAATACTTTAATAATTACACACAAAATAAATATACCAATACATTTTAAATAAATATGTATAATTTTGTTTACATAAATGTTTAAATAATTATTTTCAAATAAATAAACAAATATTTAAATAATTATTTTAAATAATACATTTAAAAAAAACTGTTTAAAGAAATTAATAATTTATGTATTTGAATAAATACAAATATTTTTAAATAAATATTTTTTTAAATATACTACATGTTTAGATAAAGAGCGCAAATGTAAGTTTTCCTAAAGTGTCTTATCTTCTGAGATGTTTCTCCTCTAGATTTTCAGAAAAGATCTCAAATTTAGATCCGAGTCATCAAATGATCAGCTGGAGCCGATAATACCGGCAGAAAAGATTGATCAACTCTGTCACGGAAACTAGCATGTACAAACCTAAATCAAACAATTTAATAATCAATAAAAAATAAATTCATACCTGTGTGACATTACGCTGCCGTTTGGAAAATGGATGATTCAGCTGCGGGCGCCATCTTCTGATCAGACGCGGGAATTCATTCGACGCGCGACTCGTTATTGCGGTGCATTGTGGGATTGAATGAGTGCACTCGATAACGTCCACTATGGTTTTGGACACCACTACAAATGGCTGTCCCCTCAAATAGTGCCCTATTTAAGAGTATAGGGGGTGATTTTGGACACAGCCCATGTTTTTTCAACACTTTTCTGAAGCGTGTGTGGATCAACAGTGACCTCTAGTGTGGAACTGCAGCATTTACAACCCAAAGTCACTCGTGTCTCAATTCATCTTCAAAATACAACGATAGGCCGTGACAAAAACATCAAGTATTCATCATAGAATGGATATTCAGTCATAAAAACAGGAAAAAAAATACTTATTTTAATAAAAGAAAAATATTTATTTTATCTTTTTTATTATTTGGGTATAATTATTCATCAATAAAACAGTTTATCCCTTCAGAACAACAAAGCAGGCACTATCTACTATCTACAGTACATGCAAAAAATATATAAATGTACATTTGCAGAAAATGTGAGTAGTGTTTAACTAGCTGCCTTGATGCTAGGCTACTATGTAGGTGATGAGTTGTTCTAAATGGGTTTTTTTTTAAGTGTTATGTGGTTGCTAGGGTGTTCTTGGTGGTTGCTAGGTAGTTGCTTACCGGCTACTTGACAGATCGCTACTTGCCCTTCTTATTGCAATTTCATGTCCGCTTGTTGAACAGCTTCACCTGATTCAGTGATTCAGTTATGTCCAGTCAGGCAGCTGCTCAATACTACCACAAGAGGGCAGAAAACACATAGAAAATGTCTCTTATTTATTAAAATGTGGCCTTACAAACCATTAGCAACCATTTTCATTATAATTAGAGAAGCTACCAACACTGGCTCCAGATGTGGCACGTATTATTTATTTGAAATAAATATCTATTTTTTTAAATAAATAAATAAATATAAAATATATGTTTGTTTGTTTTTTAAAAAGAGATTAAATGTAAATAAATACATAATTTTTTAATGAAATAAATATTTTTAAACATTGTTGAATATTTGTAATAAATATTTTTTCTCATTTTGAATAAATACATATTTTTTAATAATTATAAACAAAAAATAAGTAAATATTTTGTTTACATATGTTTAAATAAATATTTTTAAATAAATAAAAAATATTGTAAATAATTATTTTAAATAAATTAATTAAAAAAATAATAAATAAATGTTTAAAGAAATGAATAATTTATGTATTTAAATAAGTTCATACATTTTAAATAAATAATTACAAATATTTGTATTTAAATAAATACATTTGTATTTTAAATAAATTAATTAATTAATTAATAATCACATAAAATAAATATATAAATACATTTTAAATAAATATTTATAATTTTGTTTAAATAAATCTTTTAAAATAATAAATATTTAAATAAATGAATTTTTGTACTTAAATAAGTACATAAATACATTTTAAATAAATAAAATATTTTTATTTAGATAAATATATTTCTATTTTAAATAAATAAATACTTTAATAATTACACACAAATAAATATATAAATACATTTTAAATATTTATAATTTTGTTTACATAAATCTTTAAATAAATATTTTAAATAAATACATTTAAAAATAATAAATAAATGTTTAAATAAATGAATGTATGTATTTAAATAAGTATATATTTATACATTTTTATTTAAATAAATATATTTCTATTTTAAATAAATAAATACTTTTATAAATACACACAAATATACATTAAATATTTATAATTTTGTTTACATAAATGTTTAAATAATTATTTTCAAGTAAATAAACAAATATTTAAATAATTATTTTAAATAATACATATTAAGAAAATAACTAACTGTTTAAAAAAATGAATAATTTATGTATTTAAATACAAATATTTTTAAAATTTTATTTTACAAATATACTACATTTTTAAATAAACTCATTTTATTTTAAATCAATACATCAATACATACATATTTTATTTACAAATTGACTGCTCTGAATTTTTGTCAGTATACCTCACATAAATGACAGCCGGTTCATGATGGCATAGAGATAGTCTGTTAAATTACTATGAATGTTAAATACGTTTTTGAAACTATGACTGAGATTCATAAGGTTATGTAGTAATGTCATCTCAGGTCCCACCGGCTCCAGGACCATGGTGAAGGGGTATGAGTGTTCCTCCACCCTGACCCACATCAGGCCTCTCAGAGGGGGGCCACATCACAGGGCACGTCCCCACCGGGAGCCAGCAAGGGGGAGGTTTACGACCCCTCTCACACCCGGCCAGACCTTGTCGTCCCACCGCAGGTGAGTCCGAGAAGACGTCAGCAGGAAGGACGGGTTTATAACCGCAAACAGATTTATCCCAAATGGAGCTGGAATCAGGATCTGTTAGAGTCTCACATCTGAAGCCAAGAAAACACAGAAATCTCATCAGAATATAAGCAGCTGCTCGCTTTTTAATAAATTAATTCATTTTAAATAAATACATTTTTATTTTAAAATAAATATATACTTTTTTAATACATATAATACATATGCAAATAAGTATAAGTACAATTTTTGTATTTTGTTTGAATAAATACGTTTAAATAAATAAAGTTTTATTATTTGAAATAAACAAAATGTATAATAAAATACAAAGAATTAAATGTATAAAAATAATTTTTAAAATAAATAAATATTTTTAATAAATATTTATTGTAAATAAATACATTTATAATAAATATATACTTTCTAAAATGAATACATATGCAAATAAGTATATAAATAACATTTTTAATAAAGATTTTTTGTATTTTATTTAAATACATATGTTTAAATGAAGAAATAGTTTTATTATTTTATAAAATATTGAATGCATAAAATAATAAATATTTTTAAATATAAATAAATATAATTAAATATTCATTTTTTAAGTAAATACATTTAAAAAATATTTTATTATTGAAAATAAATAATTTAAAATACATATTTAAATGAATAAATGTATAATAAAATACATAAAATATTAAATGCATAGATTATTAATAAATATAATATAAATAATATATAATATACATTTATTTAAAAATGTATATTATATATTATTTATATAATATACAATATACATTTATTTAAAAATGTATATTGTATATTATATAAATAATATATAATATACATTTTTAAATAAATATTTTACAAGAAATATTTATAAATAAATACATAAGCTAAATGCATAAAACAATAAATATTTTAATAAATAAATCATTTAAAATACATATTTATATAAATATTTAAATGAATAAATGCATAATAAAATACATAAAATATTAAATGCATAAATTATTAATAAATATAATATAAATAACATTATATAAATAATATATAATATACATTTATTTAAAAATGTATATTGTATATTATATAAATAATATATAATATACATTGTTAAATAAATATTTTACAAGAAATATTTATAAATAAATGCATAAGCTAAATGCATAAAACAATAAATATTTTAATAAATAAATAATTTAAAATACATATTTATATACATATTTAAATGAATAAATGTATAATAAAATACATAAAATATTAAATGCGTAAATTATTAATAAATATAATATAAAAAACATTATATAAATAATATATAATATACATTTATTTAAAAATGCATATTGTATATTATATAAATAATATATAATATACACTTTTAAATAAATATTTTACAAGAAATATTTATAAATAAATGCATAAGCTAAATGCATAAAACAATAAATATTTTAATAAATAAATAATTTAAAATACATATTTATATACATATTTAAATGAATAAATGTATAATAAAATACATAAAATATTAAATGCATAAATTATTAATAAATATAATATAAATAACATTATATAAATAATATATAATATACATTTTTAAATAAATATTTTACAATAAATATTTATAAATAAATGCATAAGCTAAATGCATAAAACAATAAATATTTTAATAAATAAATAATTTAAAATACATATTTATATACATATTTAAATGAATAAATGTGTAATAAAATTCATAAAATAATAAATATATACAATTTTAAATAAATATTTTTACAATAAATAAATATTTATAAATAAATGCATAAGCTATTAAATGCATAAAACATTATTTTTAATAAATAAATGTTTTTAGATAAATATTTTTACAATAAATAAATATTTATTGTAAATAAATACATTTATAATAAAAATATTAAATACATAAAATAAGTAGGCTAAATGTTTTTTTTTTAAAGCAATAAATAAATAAATCATAGCACTAAAATCTCCGTTAGGGTTGCATTTTCAAACCTGGACTGATGCGTCTAAACATGCCAGATTATAATCGTACACACACAGGCACAAACAACATTTGAAGGGAGATCTCTCCACTGTGAATCCGAGCGGCTGGTCACGTGTTTCGAGTCGAGTCTCTGTTGACGTCTGCCGTATTAAATTGTTTAGTCTAGACCTCCTCGCAGCCGTGCCGGCTCTTCTCGCCGCTGCTCAAGCATGTTGGTCTTTTTGTCTGAGAGCGATGGCTTTGGTTTTGTGGTGCAGCGGAACGAAACGTCTCTGCTGTTTAGATTTTACGAGCAATAGAGTACAAGGCCTGAGTGGCGTCATTCAGATTCATACAAGCTGTTGAGGACAGGATCATTTCACCAGAGTCAGTCTGTGTATGACATCTCCAAACAACAAAAACATGACAAAACATTCATATTTATCCCGTATTTGAAGGATCAAAGGCTTTCATTTAAGTGATCCAACATTTATTAGACTATTGATAATGATGTAATTGATGTATTTCCAGACTGCAATCACTAATATTTAATATCCAAAAGGGGAAAAAATTGCAGTTGCATCTTCAAACCTTGATCTTTGTGTCTAAATGTGCCGTTTCAGAATTGTTCACAAGCGCAAACGAGATTTCAGAGCTGTGAAGGAGGGGGAAAAATAGCTACATTATTAATATTATTATTATTATTATTACATATTATTATTTTATAACATCTGAAAACATTAAATGCATCCAATCATGAAAAGTGTTCAAACTACTTGAGTTGCTATTAGGATATTTATTAGTGCAAGTATACCAAACGTTTTTGTTAGTCGAACCCTTTTAAGTTTATATTTTAATAATTTCGGAAAATTAAATTGGTGTAAAATTAAATAATTGTATTTAAATTATACTAATATATATATATATATATATACAGACAATTTTAGTTAAATTATTGTAAAAATACAATAATTTAAATTGTAATTATATATATATATATATATATATATATATATATATATATACACGCACACACAATTTTAGTTAAATTACTGTAAAAATACAATCTTTTTTAAATATTATTTTAAAAATACATTTTAAATAAACAAATATATATATATATACACACAATTTTTAATAAAGATTTTTTGTATTTTATTTAAATAAATATGTTTAAATAAAGAAATAGTTTTATTATTGTAATAAATACATTTATAATAAAATACATAAAATATTGAATGCATAAAATGATACATATTTTACATTAATTAATGTTTTCAAATAATTCTTCTTAAAAATAAATAGACTTTCATTTTTTAAAATACTTTCATTGTTTTAAGTAAATACATTTAAATAAATAAATATTTTTATTTTATTTTTATTAAAATTAAATAATTGTATTTAAATTATACTATATATACACGCACACACAATTTTAGTTACATTACTGTAAAATACAATATTTTTTAAATATTATTTTAAATAAATACATTTAAAAATATTTAAATAAATGAATTTATGTATTTAAATAAGTACATAAATACATTTTAAATAAATAAATACAATATTTTTATTTAGATAAATACATTTTAAATAAATAAATACTTTAATAATTACAAAATAAATATATAAATACATTTTAAATAAATATTTATTGTTTACATATTTATTGTTTTAAAATAGACAAACAAACATTTAAATAATTTATTTAAAATAATGCATTTTATGTATTTAAATAAATAAAATATATTTTTAAATAAATATTTTTTTAAATATAGTATATTTTTAAATAAACTTTAAAATGTTATTTACAAATTGACTGCACTGATTTTTTTCATGATGGCATAGAGATAACCTATTAAATGACTTTGAAAGTTAAATAAGTTTTTGAAACTATGACTAAGATTCAGTGATTTTGAAATCAGTTGATATATGATATATTCACATCATAACAGACGTTGTTTTGTCTGTATGAATCGATTCATTTCTGAGTTTTGTCTTGAATCAGACCGCAGTCAGCTGATCTCAGAACAGATTATTGTTTGATGACTTGGTCAGATAGTTCATCTAAAGAGTCACTTACTGACTTCAGATCATCCGGTCAAAGCCTGTAAAGCAGATCCGTGTGGACCTCCGGAAGATTACCCACAATTCTCTGGAGCGGCAGTCGGTAGTGAAGAACTAGAGATGGAAACAATAGAGACGTATCATCAGTAACCAGAAGTGTACAGGCCAATCCAAACAGCTTCATAACACTCTTCTTCTGGAACTGGAACTTTCTTTGCAAACAAACAGCAGGCCAAGAAAGATGTAGAACAAGAGTATAATAACACAAAGCTGCGAGTTATGGATAACAAAAGACTCATATAAAACAGCAAATCTAGAAGGACATAAACTTGAGTCGTGCTCAACGCTCTTTGTTGTTTTCTGCAGTCGATCAGATGCTCTGTTCTCATGAAAACGAACGGCTGCACTTCAGTGGATCTGTTTCTAATAGTTCAGTGAGTGAAATTTGTAATCTGTGTCATGCCAAATCAGTTAAAGATGGAAAAATTAACAAAAATGTAACACTTTAACTAAAAAAGGTGAAGAAGAGCTATTCCAAAAATGAAATTTCTGGATTTCTTACATTAAGCAGTAATATAAATGTGTAAATATAATGTCAGATATTACAAAGATTTTATTTAGACTCTTGATATTTTGACTAAATATTGTGTAAAGTAAGTGTTCATTTAAACAAATCAATTTTAACATTTTTTTTTAATATTTAATTTTTTTTTTTCAATTTTACTATGGAATATATATATATATATATATATACACACACACACACACACACACACAAACACAATTTTAATTATTGTAAAAATAAAATAATTTAAATTGTATATACAGTTATTTATATATTTATATAGGATTTATATATATATATATATATAATACAGACACACACACTTACTGATTTAATACTGATTTAACACTTACAATAATTAAATTTTAGTTAAGTATTTAAATTTAATATACAATTACTTTTGTGTGTGTATATATATATATATAGTTTTATTTAAAATACTTATATATATACACAGTTTTATTTGAATATTTTATAATATATATTTTTATTTATTTATTTGATATATAACATTTTAATTAAATTATTGTAAAAATACAATCATTTAAATTTTATATACAATTATATATTTTATATATAAAACTATATATATATATAGTTTTGTTTTAATATTTTACACACACAATTGTAATAAAATTATTGTAAAAATACAATTATTTAAATTTTATATACAATTTTTAAACTAAATTATTGTAAAAAAAAAAATACAATTATTTAAATTTTATATACAATTACTTGTATATATAGTTATGTATAGGTGTTTTAATATTTTACAATATTTTAATATATATATATATAATCATATTTAAATTACAATTATATATATAAAATACAATCATTTAAATATTATATACAATTATATATTTTATATATAAAACTATATATATATATATATATATATATATATATATATATACACACAATTTTAATTAAATTATTGTAAAAATACAATCATTTAAATTGTGTGTGTGTGTGTGTGTGTGTGTGTGTACAAAATAAATTAACATTTTTGGTGTATATATATATATATATATATATATATATATACACATATACATACACACACACACACACAATAATTAAGGACATGCATGAATGAATGAATGAATAAAACAATACATACATTCATACAGTATATAAAAAACTATCCATGACCACTGTTGTTTCCAGGTAAAGTTATCATCATTGACCAATAATAAATATCAAACAAAAGATAGTTGACCACTATTATAGATATTACTGTAATTATGAAATAAAGCTGTTACTTAACATCAGCCTGACAAAATAATCTGTGTTAAAAGCGCAGATTGCCTCGGCTCTGGTTCCTCGGGCTCTTTGAAAGCCGTCTGAGGGGATCTGAGGGGGTCTGCTGTGATTGCGGCCCACCGCTGTGTGACACAGATAAGGAAGGACGGACCCATTCTGAGTTCAAAAGAGTGTTGGAGCCCCCTGCGAGATTACCGTCATTTAAAGATGACCGCTGCCAGGGTAATTTCCTTCTGCTGGTCCTCGTTAAACCCTTCAGAGACGGAGGAATAGAGATAGCAGAGAGCTGAGAGCCGGCCGAAACTGAGCTTCAGAGTCTGTGCTCAACAGACCTGGAGTCTGGGATCCATTATAGAGGCCCTTATGAGGTCATGTTTATTCATACAAACACACACTGACATTTACTCTCATTGTACTACAGTATATTATCCTGCAGTCTGAATTCAGTGCTTGAGATTTTCACCTGGCAGATAATAAAAACCGCACAGACGCACGCTGACGGAAGGACTCGATCCGGAGCTACAGACGTGAGGGTGCAGGGCGCTTCTTACAGTGAGCGACCACCTAGCAACCACCCAAAACAGCCTAGCAACCACCTAGAACACGTAATGATTATGAGGAAACACGCATAATGATACATTTTTACCTCAAATGTATTTCTTAAAGTTGTTTTCGATTATGTAAATACATGAAATAAAGAACAACTTGGCATTAGTTAGTGTGTGTGTGAGTGTGTGTGATTAAGTGACTGTGTGTGTGTGAGTGAGTGTGTGTGATTTAGTGAGTGTGTGTGTGAGTGTGTGTGATTTAGTGAGTGTGTGTGATTTAGTGAGTGTGTGTGTGTGAGTGTGTGTGATTTAGTGAGTGTGTGTGCGAGTGTGTGTGATTTAGTGAGTGTGTGTGATTTAGTGACTGTGTGTGTGCGAGTGTGTGTGATTTAGTGAGTGTGTGTGATTTAGTGACTGTGTGTGTGTGAGTGTGTGTGATTTAGTGACTGTGTGTGCGAGTGTGTGTGATTTAGTGAGTGTGTGTGATTTAGTGACTGTGTGTGTGTGAGTGTGTGTGATTTAGTGACTGTGTGTGCGAGTGTGTGTGATTTAGTGAGTGTGTGTGATTTAGTGACTGTGTGTGTGTGAGTGTGTGTGATTTAGTGACTGTGTGCGAGTGTGTGTGATTTAGTGAGTGTGTGTGATTTAGTGACTGTGTGTGTGTGAGTGTGTGTGATTTAGTGACTGTGTGTGCGAGTGTGTGTGATTTAGTGAGTGTGTGTGTGTGAGTGTGTGTGATTTAGTGACTGTGTGTGCGAGTGTGTGTGATTTAGTGAGTGTGTGTGATTTAGTGACTGTGTGTGTGTGAGTGTGTGTGATTTAGTGACTGTGTGTGTGAGTGTGTGTGATTTAGTGAGTGTGTGTGATTTAGTGACTGTGTGTGTGTGAGTGTGTGTGATTTAGTGACTGTGTGTGCGAGTGTGTGTGATTTAGTGAGTGTGTGTGATTTAGTGACTGTGTGTGTGTGAGTGTGTGTGATTTAGTGACTGTGTGTGTGTGTGTGTGTGATTTAGTGACTGTGTGTGTGCGAGTGTGTGTGATTTAGTGAGTGTGTGTGTGAGTGTGTGTGATTTAGTGACTGTGTGTGTGTGTGTGTCTGTGATTTAGTGACTGCGTGTGTGTGTGTAAGTGTGTGCGATTTAGTGATTGTGTTTTTGTGTGATTTAGTGAGTGTGTGTGTGATTTAGTGACTGTGTGTGTGATTTAGTGACTGTGTGTGTGTGAGTGAGTGTGTGTGATTTAGTGACTGTGTGTGATTTAGTGACTGTGTGTGTGTGAGTGAGTGTGTGTGAGTGTGTGTGATTTAGTGACTGTGTGTGTGCGAGTGTGTGTGATTTAGTGACTGTGTGTGTGATTTAGTGACTGTGTGTGTGTGAGTGAGTGTGTGTGAGTGTGTGTGATTTAGTGACTGTGTGTGTGCGAGTGTGTGTGATTTAGTGACTGTGTGTGTGTGTGTGCGAGTGTGTGTGATTTAGTGACTGTGTGTGTGTGTGAGTGTGTGTGATTTAGTGAGTGTGAGTGAGTGTGTGTGATTTAGTGAGTGTGTGTGTGAGTGTGTGTGATTAAGTGACTGTGTGTGTGTGAGTGAGTGTGTGTGATTTAGTGAGTGTGTGTGTGAGTGTGTGTGATTAAGTGACTGTGTGTGTGTGAGTGAGTGTGTGTGATTTAGTGAGTGTGTGAGTGAGTGTGTGTGATTTAGTGAGTGTGTGTGTGAGTGTGTGTGATTTAGTGACTGTGTGTGCGAGTGTGTGTGATTTAGTGAGTGTGTGTGTGAGTGTGTGTGATTTAGTGACTGTGTGTGTGCGAGTGTGTGTGATTTAGTGAGTGTGTGTGCGATTTAGTGATTGTGTTTTTGTGACTGTGTGTGTGTGTGATTTAGTGACTGCGTGTGTGTGTGTGTGTAAGTGTGTGCGATTTAGTGATTGTGTTTTTGTGTGATTTAGTGAGTGTGTGTGTGATTTAGTGACTGTGTGTGATTTAGTGACTGTGTGTGTGTGAGTGAGTGTGTGTGAGTGTGTGTGATTTAGTGACTGTGTGTGTGCGAGTGTGTGTGATTTAGTGACTGTGTGTGTGTGTGTGTGTGAGTGTGTGTGAGTGTGTGTGATTTAGTGACTGTGTGAGAGTGTGTGATTTAGTGACTGTGTGTGTGTGCGACTGTGTGTGATTTAGTGACTGTGTGAGAGTGTGTGATTTAGTGACTGTGTGTGTGTGCGAGTGTGTGTGATTTAGTGACTGTGTGATTTAGTGACTGTGTGTGAGTGTGTGTGAGTGAGTGTGTGTGATTTAGTGACTGTGTGTGTGTGCGAGTGTGTGTGATTTAGTGACTGTGTGTGTGTGCGACTGTGTGTGATTTAGTGACTGTGTGAGAGTGTGTGATTTAGTGACTGTGTGTGTGTGCGAGTGTGTGTGATTTAGTGACTGTGTGATTTAGTGACTGTGTGTGAGTGTGTGTGAGTGAGTGTGTGTGATTTAGTGACTGTGTGTGTGTGCGACTGTGTGTGATTTAGTGACTGTGTGTGAGTGTGTGATTTAGTGACTGTGTGTGAGTGTGTGTGAGCGAGTGTGTGTGATTTAGTGACTGTGTGTGAGTGTGTGTGTGCGAGTGTGTGTGATTTAGTGACTGTGTGTGTGTGCGAGTGTGTGTGATTTAGTGACTGTGTGTGTGTGTGATTTAGTGACTGTGTGTGTGTGCGTGCGAGTGTGTGTGATTTAGTGACTGTGTGTGTGTGTGATTTAGTGACTGTGTGAGAGTGTGTGATTTAGTGACTGTGTGTGAGTGTGCGAGTGTGTGTGATTTAGTGACTGTGTGAGTGTGTGATTTAGTGACTGTGTGAGTGTGTGATTTAGTGACTGTGTGTGTGTGCGAGTGTGTGTGATTTAGTGACTGTGTGTGATTTAGTGACTGTGTGTGTGTGTGTGTGTGTGCGAGTGTGTGTGATTTAGTGACTGTGTGAGTGTGTGATTTAGTGACTGTGTGTGTGTGTGATTTAGTGACTGTGTGTGTGTGTGCGAGTGTGTGTGATTTAGTGACTGTGTGAGTGTGATTTAGTGACTGTGTGTGTGTGTGCGAGTGTGTGTGATTTAGTGACTGTGTGAGTGTGTGATTTAGTGACTGTGTGTGTGTGTGATTTAGTGACTGTGTGTGTGTGATTTAGTGACTGTGTGAGTGTGTGATTTAGTGACTGTGTGTGTGTGTGCGAGTGTGTGTGATTTAGTGACTGTGTGAGTGTGTGATTTAGTGACTGTGTGTGTGTGTGCGAGTGTGTGTGATTTAGTGACTGTGTGAGTGTGTGATTTAGTGACTGTGTGTGTGTGTGATTTAGTGACTGTGTGTGTGTGATTTAGTGACTGTGTGAGTGTGTGATTTAGTGACTGTGTGTGTGTGTGTGCAAGTGTGTTTGATTTAGTGACTGTGTGAGTGTGTGTGATTTAGTGACTGTGTGTGAGTGTGATTTAGTGACTGTGTGTGTGTGTGTGCGAGTGTGTGTGATTTAGTGACTGTGTGTGTGTGTGCGAGTGTGTGTGATTTATTGACTGTGTGAGTGTGTGATTTAGTGACTGTGTGTGTGTGTGCGAGTGTGTGTGATTTAGTGACTGTGTGAGTGTGTGATTTAGTGACTGTGTGTGTGTGTGATTTAGTGACTGTGTGTGAGTGTGTGATTTAGTGACTGTGTGTGTGTGTGTGTGCGACTGTGTGTGATTTAGTGACTGTGTGAGTGTGTGTGATTTAGTGACTGTGTGTGAGTGTGTGTGTGCGAGTGTGTGTGATTTAGTGACTGTGTGTGTGTGCGTGCGAGTGTGTGTGATTTAGTGACTGTGTGAGAGTGTGTGATTTAGTGACTGTGTGAGTGTGTGATTTAGTGACTGTGTGTGTGTGTGCGAGTGTGTGTGATTTAGTGACTGTGTGTGTGTGTGATTTAGTGACTGTGTGTGTGTGTGCGAGTGTGTGTGATTTAGTGACTGTGTGTGTGTGTGATTTAGTGACTGTGTGTGTGTGTGATTTAGTGACTGTGTGTGAGTGTGTGATTTAGTGACTGTGTGTGTGTGTGCGAGTGTGTGTGATTTAGTGACTGTGTGTGTGTGTGATTTAGTGACTGTGTGTGAGTGTGTGATTTAGTGACTGTGTGTGTGTGTGTGTGCGACTGTGTGTGATTTAGTGACTGTGTGAGTGTGTGTGATTTAGTGACTGTGTGTGAGTGTGTGTGTGCGAGTGTGTGTGATTTAGTGACTGTGTGTGTGTGCGTGCGAGTGTGTGTGATTTAGTGACTGTGTGAGAGTGTGTGATTTAGTGACTGTGTGAGTGTGTGATTTAGTGACTGTGTGTGTGTGTGCGAGTGTGTGTGATTTAGTGACTGTGTGTGTGTGTGATTTAGTGACTGTGTGTGTGTGTGCGAGTGTGTGTGATTTAGTGACTGTGTGTGTGTGTGATTTAGTGACTGTGTGTGTGTGTGTGCGAGTGTGTGTGATTTAGTGACTGTGTGTGTGAGTGTGCGAGTGTGTGTGATTTAGTGACTGTGTGAGTGTGTGATTTAGTGACTGTGTGTGTGTGTGATTTAGTGACTGTGTGAGTGTGTGCGAGTGTGTGTGATTTAGTGACTGTGTGAGTGTGTGATTTAGTGACTGTGTGTGTGTGTGCGAGTGTGTGTGATTTAGTGACTGTGTGAGTGTGTGATTTAGTGACTGTGTGTGTGTGTGATTTAGTGACTGTGTGTGTGTGATTTAGTGACTGTGTGAGTGTGTGATTTAGTGACTGTGTGTGTGTGTGCGAGTGTGTGTGATTTAGTGACTGTGTGAGTGTGTGATTTAGTGACTGTGTGTGTGTGTGCGAGTGTGTGTGATTTAGTGACTGTGTGAGTGTGTGATTTAGTGACTGTGTGTGTGTGTGATTTAGTGACTGTGTGTGTGTGATTTAGTGACTGTGTGAGTGTGTGATTTAGTGACTGTGTGTGTGTGTGTGCAAGTGTGTTTGATTTAGTGACTGTGTGAGTGTGTGTGATTTAGTGACTGTGTGTGAGTGTGATTTAGTGACTGTGTGTGTGTGTGCGAGTGTGTGTGATTTAGTGACTGTGTGTGTGTGTGCGAGTGTGTGTGATTTATTGACTGTGTGAGTGTGTGATTTAGTGACTGTGTGTGTGTGTGCGAGTGTGTGTGATTTAGTGACTGTGTGAGTGTGTGATTTAGTGACTGTGTGTGTGTGTGATTTAGTGACTGTGTGTGTGTGTGCGAGTGTGTGTGATTTAGTGACTGTGTGTGTGTGTGCGAGTGTGTGTGATTTATTGACTGTGTGAGTGTGTGTGATTTAGTGACTGTGTGTGTGTGTGCGAGTGTGTGTGATTTAGTGACTGTGTGAGTGTGTGTGATTTAGTGACTGTGTGTGAGTGTGATTTAGTGACTGTGTGTGTGTGTGCGAGTGTGTGTGATTTAGTGACTGTGTGTGTGTGTGCGAGTGTGTGTGATTTATTGACTGTGTGAGTGTGTGATTTAGTGACTGTGTGTGTGTGTGCGAGTGTGTGTGATTTAGTGACTGTGTGAGTGTGTGATTTAGTGACTGTGTGTGTGTGTGATTTAGTGACTGTGTGTGAGTGTGTGATTTAGTGACTGTGTGTGTGTGTGTGTGTGCGACTGTGTGTGATTTAGTGACTGTGTGAGTGTGTGTGATTTAGTGACTGTGTGTGAGTGTGTGTGTGCGAGTGTGTGTGATTTAGTGACTGTGTGTGTGTGCGTGCGAGTGTGTGTGATTTAGTGACTGTGTGAGAGTGTGTGATTTAGTGACTGTGTGAGTGTGTGATTTAGTGACTGTGTGTGTGTGTGCGAGTGTGTGTGATTTAGTGACTGTGTGTGTGTGTGATTTAGTGACTGTGTGTGTGTGTGCGAGTGTGTGTGATTTAGTGACTGTGTGTGTGTGTGATTTAGTGACTGTGTGTGTGTGTGATTTAGTGACTGTGTGTGAGTGTGTGATTTAGTGACTGTGTGTGTGTGTGCGAGTGTGTGTGATTTAGTGACTGTGTGTGTGTGTGATTTAGTGACTGTGTGTGAGTGTGTGATTTAGTGACTGTGTGTGTGTGTGTGTGCGACTGTGTGTGATTTAGTGACTGTGTGAGTGTGTGTGATTTAGTGACTGTGTGTGAGTGTGTGTGTGCGAGTGTGTGTGATTTAGTGACTGTGTGTGTGTGCGTGCGAGTGTGTGTGATTTAGTGACTGTGTGAGAGTGTGTGATTTAGTGACTGTGTGAGTGTGTGATTTAGTGACTGTGTGTGTGTGTGCGAGTGTGTGTGATTTAGTGACTGTGTGTGTGTGTGATTTAGTGACTGTGTGTGTGTGTGCGAGTGTGTGTGATTTAGTGACTGTGTGTGTGTGTGATTTAGTGACTGTGTGTGTGTGTGTGCGAGTGTGTGTGATTTAGTGACTGTGTGTGTGAGTGTGCGAGTGTGTGTGATTTAGTGACTGTGTGAGTGTGTGATTTAGTGACTGTGTGTGTGTGTGCGAGTGTGTGTGATTTAGTGACTGTGTGTGTGTGCGTGCGAGTGTGTGTGATTTAGTGACTGTGTGAGTGTGTGATTTAGTGACTGTGTGTGTGTGTGCGAGTGTGTGTGATTTAGTGACTGTGTGTGTGTGTGATTTAGTGACTGTGTGTGTGTGTGCGAGTGTGTGTGATTTAGTGACTGTGTGTGTGTGTGATTTAGTGACTGTGTGTGTGTGTGCGAGTGTGTGTGTGTGCATGAGTGTGTGTAGGTGTGTGTGATTTAGTGACTGTGTGTGTGTGTGATTTAGTGACTGTGTGTGTGTGTGATTTAGTGACTGTGTGTGTGTGATTTAGTGACTGTGTGTGTGTGTGATTTAGTGACTGTGTGTGTGTGTGCGAGTGTGTGTGATTTAGTGACTGTGTGAGTGTGTGATTTAGTGACTGTGTGTGTGTGCGAGTGTGTGTGATTTAGTGACTGTGTGAGTGTGTGATTTAGTGAGTGTGTGTGTGTGTGCGAGTGTGTGTGATTTAGTGACTGTGAGTGTGTGATTTAGTGACTGTGTGTGTGTGTGATTTAGTGACTGTGTGTGTGTGTGATTTAGTGACTGTGTGTGTGTGTGATTTAGTGACTGTGTGAGTGTGTGATTTAGTGACTGTGTGTGTGTGTGTGCAAGTGTGTGTGATTTAGTGACTGTGTGAGTGTGTGTGATTTAGTGACTGTGTGTGAGTATGATTTAGTGACTGTGTGTGTGTGTGTGTGTGCGAGTGTGTGTGATTTAGTGACTGTGTGTGTGTGCGAGTGTGTGTGATTTAGTGACTGTGTGTGTGCGTGCGCGTGTGTGTGATTTAGTGACTGTGTGTGATTTAGTGACTGTGTGTGAGTGTGTGATTTAGTGACTGTGTGTGTGTGTGTGTGTGCGAGTGTGTGTGATTTAGTGACTGTGTGAGTGTGTGTGATTTAGTGACTGTGTGTGAGTGTGTGATTTAGTGACTGTGTGTGTGTGCGAGTGTGTGTGATTTAGTGACTGTGTGTGTGTGTGTAAGTGTGTGTGATTTAGTGACTGTGTGTGTGTGTGTGTGAGTTAGTGACTGTGTGTGTGTGCGAGTGTGTGTGATTTATTGACTGTGTGAGTGTGTCTAAGTGTGTGTGATTTAGTGACTGTGTGTGTGTGTGATTTAGTGAGTGTGTGTGCGCATGAGTGTGTGTAAGTGTGTGTGATTTAGTGTGTGTGATTTAGTAAGTGTGTGTGTGCGAGTGTAAGTGTGTGTGATTTAGCGTGTGTGATTTAGTGAGTGTGTGTGTGTGTGTAAGTGTGTGTGATTTAGTGTGTGTGAGTGTGTGATTTATTGAGTGTGTGTGTAAGTGTGTGTAATTTAATGACTGTGTGATTTAGTGTGTGTGATTTAGTAAGTGTGTGTGTGCGAGTGTAAGTGTGTGTGATTTAGCGTGTGTGATTTAGTGAGTGTGTGTGTGTGTGTAAGTGTGTGTGATTTAGTGTGTGATTTATTGAGTGTGTGTGTAAGTGTGTGTAATTTAATGACTGTGTGATTTAGTGTGTGTGATTTAGTAAGTGTGTGTGTGCGAGTGTAAGTGTGTGTGATTTAGTGAGTGTGTGTGCGCATGAGTGTGTGTAAGTGTGTGTGATTTAGTGTGTGTGAGTGTGTGATTTATTGAGTGTGTGTGTAAGTGTGTGTGATTTAGTGACTGTGTGTGTGAGTGTGTGTGATTTAGTGTGTGTGAGTGTGTGATTTATTGAGTGTGTGTGTAAGTGTGTGTGATTCAGTGAGTGTGTGTGAGTGTGATTTAGTGTATGTGTGTGTGTGTGTGATTTAGTGAGTGTGATTTAGTGAGTGTGTGTGTGTATGATTTAGTGAGTGTGTGATTTATTGTGTGTGTGTGATTTAGTGAGTGTGTGTGTGCATGTGTAAGTGTGTGATTTAGTGACTGTGTGCGATTTAGTGTGTGTGTGTAAGTGTGTGTGATTTAGTGACTGTGTGTGTGTGATTCAGTGAGTGTGTGTGAGTGTGATTTAGTGTATGTGTGTGATTTAGTGAGTGTGATTTAGTGAGTGTGTGTGTGTATGATTTAGTGAGTGTGTGATTTATTGTGTGTGTGTGATTTAGTGAGTGTGTGTGTGCATGTGTAAGTGTGTGATTTAGTGACTGTGGGTACGAGTGTGTGCAATTTAGTGAGTGTGTGTGTGTGTGAGTGTGTGTGATTTAGTGACTGTGTGTGTGAGTGTGTGTGTGTGCATGAGTGTGTGTAGGTGTGTGTGATTTAGTGAGTGTGTGTGTGTGCATGAGTGTGTGTAAGTGTGTGTGATTTAGTGACTGTGTGTGATTCAGTAATTGTGATTTAATGAGTGTGTGTGTGTGTGTGTGTGTGATTTAGTGAGTGTGTGCGATTGTGTGTGATTTAGTGAGTGTGTGTGTAAGTGTGTGTGTGTGCATGAGTGTGTGTAAGTGTGTGTGATTTAGTGACTGTGTGTGTGCGTGTGTGTGTGATTTAGTGTGTGAGAATGTGTGCACACTCACTCATGCACATACACACACTCACTAAATCACACACACTCGCAAACACAGTCAAACATTCACTCAAGCACACACACACACACACACTCACTTATACACAAACACACACACACACACTCACTTACTCAAACAGTCACACACCCACATACACACTCTCAAACACGCACACACACTCACTCACTAAATCACACACTCACTCAAAATAACACGTCACTCACACACATTCATGCACACACACACACACACACATTTGTTTTTGTGAATTGTGGGGACGTTTCATAGGCGTAATGGTTTTTATACTTATACACTCACTTATACACTCACTAAATCACACACAGACACTCACACACGTGTGTTTGTGTGCATGAGAGTGTGTGCGTGAATGTGTGTGTATGTTTGTGTAAGTGTGTGTGTGTGTGTGCGTGCACATGTGTGCGTGAGAGTGTGTGTTTCTCCAGCTGGAATCATGTGGTTTTGATTATCGTCTGCTCTGCCCAGAGGGAGCGACTGATTGAAACTCCAGACTCTGGCAGAGCACTGTTTATTATATCATCTGGCAATTATTTCACTCATGATTGCTAATTTCAGGAAATTAGATTTGTGAGGGAGAGACAAAAAAGAGACACATGTGTGTCCGAATGTATAATGCATATGTGACGAGGGGAAGGTCCTCTATAGTGAAGCCTGAATGCAGCTCATCCAATCAGACTTTACAACTCTCCATGTTATAACTTGCATGAGTGTTCACTTTTTCAGCAGAATTGGTTTCGAAAGTATTTTTTGCATTCATTTTTCTTGTATTGACGGCAAATGTAAGAATTTCTGAACATGGATTAAAACATTAAAAAGTCTATTAAAATTGTTAACATTTCAACATCATTTATGAGGCTTTGATGTATCTCTCTTTAGAAATATTAGTTCTTCTCCAGGAATTAAACAATTATATGAAAGAAAATTTCAATTTTTACTTCCGGAGTCTTCATGCCTCATAAACGGTTTGGGTTCCCATCTAGAAAGCGTCTCTCCATGTCTGTGAATCTCTCTTGGGCCATTTGGTGAGATGAAACCAGAGGTTTACCGCGGAGGCGTCTGGAAAGAGCAAATAAAAGCAATCAGTCAGAGTTCTGTCAGCCTGATTTATTGCTCAACGGCCTCTACGAGTGAATGAACGCTCCAAAACATTGGCCGTGTGGATTAGTTTCATTCTTGAGATTTCAGAGAGTACGATTTCTAACCGAGAGTTTGTAGAAATATTTCATATGTCTGCAGAGTATATGATATTGATCCTCTCCAGATGGGGAAACCAAACCCTCAGCAATCATCATTCAAACCCTGTTGAGATGTTATGATAGAGATGTAATTAAACTTTAATCACACTAACCACCATCGAAGATTATGACATATCTGAAAACCTAATTAATCTGTAATGTGTAAATCATAATAACAGTTATCAAATCAGGAACTATTAAGAAAGAGCACCTGTTTAAGTCTGTTTTTAAATATCAGAAATGCATATAAAATCATAAATGGTTTGCTATCCATACTCATTTTTAATTAAATATCAGTTTAATTTAAAAATTACCATTGGTTTTATGCATGAAAGGGTTAAACGGGCTCTTATATTGAGTGACATGATAATTATTTCCATGGTTTTCATAGTTTTCACAAAAAAAAGTCAAAAATAAAAAAATTGCAATCTTCTTCAAACAGAAATGTATAAATTAATGCTATATATATATATATATATATATATATATATATATATATATATATATACACACACACACATATGCGACCCGTGTTGGCAAAATGAGTCGCAATGAGCAAATTTTCAAAAATTATTGTTATTTTCACATTCTCTATTAAAAAACCTTCAAAATGATGTATGATTTGTTTGATTCAGACAAAAAAAAAAAAGGATTAAACTTTTGTTAGATGCGATTAATCGCGATTAATCATTTTGACGGGACTAGTATGAATCCCTCGTTTTTATTAATTAGGTGTAACTATAGCAACCGCATATGAAGGCTAAAATTATTTAGCAACCACATAGCAATGCCTCGGCAACCACCCACAACAACATTCTTGTGTCTAGTATTAATGTTCATAATAATCAAATGATCTCGTTTAAACAGTAAGAAGCTTCAGAATTTCAATATATAATTTAATTAAAATGGAATTTTAGTTTAAACTATAGTTACCATGCAATCAATGTGCAACACCATTGAAACCGCTAAGCAAAAATGCTAGAAAACAACACGTTAGCAAGCAACGGGCTAAACAACACAGCAACGCCATAGCAACGGCCCACAACAACACCCTAGTATCTTGGAAGGGCGTTTTTGTGAGTATAAGGCCCGCCCACACCAATCACGATAACTATAAAGATATAAAAATCGTTTAACATATAAAAGAATAGCACTGTCCACACCATAGCAACAACTATAACAATATAGAGAAACTATATCGTTGGGATCACTTTTTTCCAGCTGTCGATAAAACACTGACAGCCAATCAGAATTCATTCTACTAGGCCTCGCGCATTTAAAATGGCGGACGACATTGCGGAGAAGTTAATCGCTGAGGTCCAGAAAAAGCCAACCCCCCTTATCAAGGATACTTTAAAGAAAATGATATATGGAAAACAATCGGTCATATCCTCGGAATAAATGGGGAGAAGTAACGAGATCGTAATTCCAGGCTTAGGCTAGCAAACGGTGTTACAAAATTACCTCAGGTATTCAGCGCTAGTTTCGACAATTGTCTTTGCAGTAAAAAAAAAAAAAAAAAAAAAAAAGGACTAGGCGTTGTTTTTATTCCACTATATTGACTTCTTCAGCTAAATTCACTGTTAGATTAGATAAATTACACTAGCTATTCACTCGAAACATAGCATGCTGAGGACATCTGCTGGTTAAAGCCGTGGGTTAGTGTTGTACACACTTTGAAACAGCAGCTCGTGAGCTTACAATAAACAGTTCGTTTGTGTGGACTCAAATATAGTTATAGTTATCGTCCTCGGGCCCTAAACTGCTGTAAAATAATTGTAAACTAATATGGGATCTTTAATTATCTAACCAAAATGGCATTTGGCTTAAAGACTCTCTATGAAGTCGATTTGGACCAGGCATTTATCTTTCTAGATGAATCTGTTAAAAGTTCGTACCCAATGCCAAGGAACCAAAAACGCGCGCTTGTGATTGCGCATGAGTGGTCGGTCCTGCCCCCCGAACGCGCAGCGGACACGCGCCCATTAAAGCCCTGACAATCAGTCTCAACGCGACTGTCTCACTGTTTCTCCTCTCAGAGACTTTTAAAAGTCCTCTCACCTCAGAAGCGTCGCGAGCGTTTGGATAATGGATCTCTGTGTGATTGTGCTGTTGTGTTTGTGCGGGCTGCTGCAGGGACAAGGTGAGTTTACCTCACAATTCACATCTCTGCTGCTGTTAAAAGGCGTTTATTCAGAGTTTAGTACGGAGAGAAGCGTCCTCTGAGTGAAACACGGTGTTATGACATCTCACTTCTGCTCTGTGAGCGCGCACTCGCGTAATGTCTGCCTGATGAAACAGGCTTCATAAATATATTTTCTCAGGCTGCTGTAGTATACAATTTGCTTAAACGTCTCTAGAATGGAAAATAAGATTAAAAACAAAAACAGTATAGTATATTATAGTCTAATATAAAATAGTATAGTATAGTACATACAGTCACGTGGTACGTTAAACAAAAAAAAAAAGTGCTGTAATAAGTATTACTTTCTGGTTATTATACTGTATTCATATAATCGAATCAGTGTTGACATAATTAATACGCCTTTCAACTTCAAATGAGTCACTTGCTGATCTCTTAATTAAAGGGTTGTGCTTCCAAAACTATCATTTATCTCAGCTCAAGTGTTTTATTCTGAACAGATACTGTATGGTAGATGAGGTAGTATGAATATTCAGATTAGGGGGCGGGGTCTGGGTTGCAGAAACCAATGAGGTTTTGCTTACCACTCTGAATCTAAAGTATGGAGCAGTGCAGAGAGAGTCATGGCATTTGAATGATGAAAGATACTCTTTTCAGCCAGATATGAAGGTTAACCTTGTAATCCTAACCTTACCAGGACTGGTATAGTGTCTTGAAGACTGTATCTGAACCTTTACTCAGTTCTCAAGATCCTTCAAGGTCTTCACACGTTCATGTCATTCAAACGGTCACCACACAGATGTGGTTTGTGGGTGCAGGTCATAATTCAGAGCGACAAACTGTTTGTTTGAACAGCGGCGAACTAGTTTACTTACTATCATGTGGGTGGTGTTTTCATAGCTTGTGTCACATACTAGTGCTGCTCTTAGCTCACTTTAAAAGTATTTTTATCTTGGTTTTATTGGGTTTTTAGAAAGTTTCTCTTATAGAAACAACTGAATTTTTCAGTATCGACTATAATAAGCCACCTGCACATTTCTTGTTTAGTAAAATGATTAATAGTATTCTTCTGGATGACTTTTATCATTTAAAATTGAATACAATTTGATTTACTTAAATAAAGCACATTTATGTCAATAAATAAGTGCATATAAATAGGGAAATTTGAAACTCTTCAAAATTACTTAAAGTAAAAAATTACTTAAAATAAAGTAAAAATATGCAATGGAAATAAAATAAAATAAAAAAAATGAAAAGTGAGACTCACAACTCTTCAAATTTACTTAAAGTAAAAAATTACTTAAAATAAAGTAAAATATGCAATAAAATAAAATAGAGAAAATTACTTAAAATAAAGTAAAAATATGCAATAAAATGCAATAAAATAAAATAGGGAAAATTACTTAAATCAAAGTAAAAAAATTACTTAAAGTAAAAATATGCAATGGAAATAAAATAAAATAAAAAATGAAAATTGAGACTCACAACTCTTCAAATTTACTTAAAGTAAAGAAATTACTTAAAATAAAGTAAAAATATGCAATGGAAATAAAATAAAATAAAAAAATGAAAATTGAGACTCACAACTCTTCAAATTTACTTAAAGTAAAGAAATTACTTAAAATAAAGTAAAAATATGCAATGGAAATAAAATAAAATAAAATAAAAAAATGAAAATTGAGACTCACAACTCTTCAAATTTACTTAAAGTAAAGAAATTACTTAAAATAAAGTAAAATATGCAATAAAATAAAATAGAGAAAATTACTTAAAATAAAGTAAAAATATGCAATAAAATAAAATAGGGAAAATTATTTAAATCAAAGTAAAAAAATTACTTAAAATAAAGTAAAAATATGCAATGGAAATAAAATAAAATAAAAAATGAAAATTGAGACTCACAACTCTTCAAATTTACTTAAAGTAAAAAATTACTTAAAATAAAGTAAAATATGTAATAAAATGCAATAAAATAAAATAGAGAAAATTACTTAAATCAAAGTAAAAAAATTACTTAAAATAAAGTAAAAATATGCAATGGAAATAAAATAAAATAAAATAAAAAAAATGAAAATTGAGACTCACAACTCTTCAAATTTACTTAAAGTAAAATATGAAATGAAAAATAAAATGGTTCATTCTTCTCTAATAAATAATAAAATAAAGTATATACTTTACATCACAACTATAACAAACCGACTGCAAATTTCTTTGATTAAATTAATACGATTATTCTTCTGGATAACTGGTTTAATTAATTTGATGCAAATTTTATAATTTAAACTTTAAATAAAATGTTATTTATTTTAATAAAGCACATTTACTTAAATTAAGTTATGTAAATAAATTAATATTTGTATTTATTCATGCAAATAAATGTATTTATTTATTGCAATTAATTGCAGCTAACATCAAAGTTTATATATATATAACTCCTTTTAATAAAGCACATTTATTGAAATGAACGAATTAATAGTTATGTAAATAAATCAATATTTGTATTGTTTGTTTGTTTATTAAATTAAAAACTGTGGTTTATTGTTGTCAAACAAATAAAAATACGTGCATTCACGTGAAGAAATTACTGCTTATAAACCCCATTTGGCGTTTCGATCACTGTGCAAACCTGAAGTAGAGAGTCCAAAAGACCCATCAGCCAAAAATATTTTGCGTTTTGGCAGATGATGGAAACCACAGGGAAATTAATGATCTGTTTGATCCAATTGAGTCCACTTGCGTCAGCTGATGGTTGTTTGGAAATGTTTTTGGACTAGTTTTTATGGCCTTTAATCTTTGGGAGAGACTCAGACGTGTTTAACGGAGTTGACTAGCTGCCCTTCAACAAATTACTTCATCCGCCAGACGCTTAACATTATTCAGCATGAGTGGAAAATGGCTTGTGGGGAAAAAACAAACAAGGGAGATACAATCCAGACAGCTTTGAGCGGCATATCAAGAGAAGATACTGATTGTGCAAACGGCATCAAGGAAACTGAATAGAACAATGATGATTAAAAACAAATAAATCAAAGAATAAACACACAGAGCCTCATCAGATTGAAAGTAGTCATAAAGTCTGGGCCACACTTGTGTTGTTTTTCAGTACAAATATCTAAACATTCTTAAATCAAGATACATTTACTTGAAATGCTAAATGACAAGTTATTACGACTTGTTTTCTGAAAACAAGAACAAATATTTGCACCATCAGGGCAGTGTAGAACTGAAAAGTGGGCGGGGCATGAGCTAAGCTCATGAATATTAATTTTGTGATGCCCTGATTTGCTGAAAGACAGACCTTGGTAGGTAGGAGAATAGAATAGAATGCAGTAGAATAGAAATGTGTGCAAACAACGTATCTCATCCAGGCATGTCTTATCTCCTCCCTAATTATACAAAATCCTCTGAAACTGAGAAGAACTGAAGGGCCGCAGGCAGGACCAGGTCTCCCGCCGAGCGTCCAGGAAGAGTCTTTATTCTTAGCCGCAGGGTTGTGGGCAGTAACATTTTTAAGGGGGTTTTCCATGTGCTGTCCGTCGCTAATTGGACAAAGGTCATGCCACCATCTGATCTGAACAGTTCAGAGTGTCTACACGGTCCTTAAATGTCTGTTTCCTTACAAAGAAACTCAACATTCAATCATAGGGAAGTAAAACAGCAATTGAAGTTTCTTTAATATCGCGGATTAACAGGAGAGCAAATGGAGACTTTCTATGGAATTCTCCTGAGGAAAAAGTTCCCATGATTTCAACAAAACATTCCAATGTCTCCCAATCAAAAGATTTTTAAATATACAATTAATTATAAGAAGATTTTATAAAACACATTACGTTGTGTTAAGACTAAAATAATGAGACATTATTTATATAATTTAATATATTTTTTATAGCTGTTAATTATAAAATAATGTTATAATCAATTTTATAATACAAAATATATAAAAAAAATCATATGTTTTTTAATTAAACAGTATAAGATATTCTTATACTATAGAGATACAAAATAGGTACAGTAGGTTTATTTACCATGTATACATTTATTTAACATATTTTGTTGTTTTATTAACATTAATGACAACTATAGGCTACGGTCCTTTTAAGACCAAGTCCATGGATACCGACACACATCCTGTTTTCACCCAAATGTTTACGTCCACTTAAGCCATAACCGACTGTATTTACGTGAGATACTCCACACTATTTGACACCTATGTGTGCATTTGACCATTCAGGCGCGAGGAGAACTGATCGCGCGCTGTGAGAGAGAGAGAGAGCGCGAAAGAGAGCGCTTCTGGTGTCATTCAGCGCGATTCTGCCTATCCCGCCTTCACTAATCGATAATTGAAAGCATGCAGTTCGCAATGTTTGTTGTCATCATTATTTATTTGAAGTATTTCCACTCCCTTGAGGCTGACATTGTTTCTGCTGCTGCCGTCAGTGTCTCTGTGCACGGAAAATTCTGTCAGTTACGTCACGTGAGCTATCGGTCTCTGGGTATTTTTACGAGTACGAGTACATGAGCTTGGTATTGGGCCCGATACCGATATCGGTACATCCCTACTAATATGCATGGAAAATCAGCTAAATAACCCATTTCTCACTGACAAAAACATATGTTTATAAATATATTAATTTAATATAAATAGGGATGCAAAGGGGCGGAAAATTTCCGGTAAATTTCCAGAAACTTTCCAAAATTTTCAGAAAGTCAGCTAAATAACCCCTTTCTCATTGTCATAACCGTATTTATATAATTATATATTAATTTAATATACATAGGGAAGCAAAGGGGTGTAAAATTTCCGGTAAATTTGAGATTCCAAAAATCCTGGAAAGTTTATGATTATAAATACTATGCTGTAATTTTAAATAAGATATCTGACATTTTAGATTCTCCTCTATAATTTTGTGACTAATATGCATGGGAAATCAGCTAAATAACATATTTTTAAAAAGATATTAATTTAATATAAATAGGGATGCAAAGGGGTAAGTAAATTTTAAAGAAACTTTCCAAAATTTCCCAAAAGTTTCCAAAAATCCTGGAAAGTTTCCAGAAATTCTGCAAAATTTCCAGAAATTTACCAGAAAGTTTACACTCCTTTGCATCCCTAAATATAAATATATTTAAAATAATGCAAAATACAGGGTTTTTTTGTTGTTGCTTTTTTTTTTTTTATGGCTGGTAAGAAATTAAATATTTCTATGGCCAGTAAATGTTCTCGATTTAACCACCATTTTGCAATAAGTACATTTTTGGACCCTGTTCTCTTATTCTTTCTCCTCTCACACCATTTGCCAGCCATAGTGACATATCTAGCACTCATGATCTGACCACAAACCAAAGACTGTGGCAGAGATGAGCTGGTAAGAAAGCTGATTCAGCATTGATTCAGCAGGGCAAGTCATGGCAAACCTGGTTTAATAGCGCAATCTAGTCAGACAGAGCCAGAAATGTGGAATAGCTGCTCTGACAGCTTATTAACAACCTAAAATGCTTCAAATTTGTCGTAAGATGTAACAAAACTACACTAGCTGGCTCAAGTCAAGTTCTCAGTTACAGGCCTTTAACTTAAAGCCCGTGCAAACCTCTAATCTGCGTGTGTGTGTGTGAGAATCGTCTGGTTTAGGTTTGTTGTGTGTAATGTCTTTCCTGTTTTTTACTTTTCCAGAGACCACAGATCCCATCTCTCTGGACGACTGTTGTAAGGATGGCAAGGACAGAGGCCAGGAGTCTCAGGACTGCACAAGTCTGCCGCTCATCTCCGAATCCACCACCTGCAGGTGACCTGAACCTGAACTTCACCATTTCCACAGCAAATGCGTTAAACAGAAATAAATCACTTTGTTCAATTTAACACCTAACGTCTAAACGCCACGCAACAAGAGCAAATCAAATCCATTATAATCAGTGATGCTGTCTATGCTGGATGCAGCGCAAACAGATAAAATGTGCAGTAAAATAAACACTTAAATGTGTATTTTGGACGTTTTCTTTCCACTAGTCTAAAAAGTCCAAAATCTCAAAATGCATGAAAAAGAAATGGTAGTGTCTCGCCTTTAATAATACATTTTATTTTTGGAGTTAGGGATAAGTAGCATAGTTTACCGCAATATTGTTTCCTGGCAGACTGATAAAAACATGTGCATGCATCCAATCAGATTGGAGCATGCAATTATGGGTTAAAAGAGGCCATATTATGCCCTTTTACAGTCTACTGGCTCTACTAGAACAGATTTTCCTGCTTGAATGTTGATTATTTTCCTCATGGTTGCAGCTCCTCTCTTCCCAGTCTGTCAGTAACAATCTGTTTAGTTGCTATCTCTATGAAGCCCCTCCTTCTGAAAAGCACAATGTGCTCGGCTGGACCAGTGTGTTGTGATTGGGTATTATATCCAGGCCCCGCCCCTACCATAACCGCCAGTTTCAACACACTACTGACTAACTAACTCAACCAGGCCCGCCGCTTTATTCTGCGTATGAATTATTAGGAATATTGTGATGTGTTTGTTCCCAGAAGAAAACTCAAGACTACAATGGAGGCAGAATAAGTCTTCTTTAAAATATGCATCAGATGTCTGTGCGTAGCATCGCATTAGTAGTGCAGAAGCAATGCATCATTCGTAGAAGTGGCCACAGTGGCTTTGACTGTAATGATAAGATCAGCGCACCATCTCAGTGCCAGTCAAAGCCGATCGTGTTCCTCCATCAAGCCCTCAGGCATCAGATGTGCTTGTCTTGGCCTTCAAAGTGATCCGGAGTTTGTTTAAATGAGAACGTGCAAGAAAAAAGTGGTGATGTTTGGATATTTTTGGTAGGTGGGCTTGCAAAAATGGGAATATTTCCAAATCCAGGAAATTCCACTGAGGTGAAACTCTAGTCAGATGGAGAAGAGAGAAAGCGACCCAAATAACAGGAAATCTGCAGATTATTTCAGACACCGAAAAGGGGAAAAACAAGTCCAGAAAAGCGAAAGCAGAAATTGCAGATGACTTCTCCCTTAAAAGGCTCTTCGGAGAGGAGATGCACGGTGAGCTTTCCTGCGAAGATGATTGTGAAAGAGGGTGAAGCAAGAGCGAAAGAGACAAACAGTCATCGTCTTACGGTAAAAACTCTGCTCCATGCGTCACACCGCTGCGGTCCAGCCTGGATCAGAACCAAACAATGACGTCCTGCAGTCAAATAAGCGGTCGATCTCTCTCTCTCTCTCTCTCTCTCTAACATCTGTCCTGTGGTTTAAAGTCGTCAGGAAGCATTATAAGTGAATTAAAAGGATCTGAACACAGTGCAAAAATGTTTTTACTCAGTCTTGTTTCCAGTACAAATATCTAAACATTCTTAAATCAAGATACATTTACATGAGATGCAAATTTTTTTCATTGCAATGCAGTCTTTCCTTAGAAATCAGAAGTTCCTTAGAAACATCCTTTAGTCTGTTTATTCACAACTAGTCCACCGGAAAGCCTGGAAGGTTACTGGTCTTGCTCAATGACACAATGAACACATTGTGTTCAATCCCTATAATCTGTTGATCACCAGCCCAGATCTTAAAGCACTGAGCCTGAGCTTCAGTAAGTGTGTGTGTTTGTTTTGTAGGATAGCTCAGGAACAGTGTTGTGCTACGGTTCTTGACGACAACATTTGCACCAGCGGCATCAATATGGCGAAGGACCAGGGAAGTTGTGACGGCCTCTTGTCCAGCAGCACATGTGAAACGAAGACAGCCAAGGTGTGTTTGAGTGTGATTTTCTCAGCGCAGCATGAATTTTTTTTTTAAATGTTATGCAATACCATAAACACACACACACATATATATACACAACAGTTCTTTCTGGTTCTCCAATCTGATTGGCTGAGAGCCGTGCGATATTCCCCCAGTATCAGCACTGGAACTGTTTCACAGTTTGTATCATTTCACTTGAGGCAACTGTCATGGCGGTCGACCAAATCCACTATATTTAAAAAAAATGCTATGTTGTTGTGTCACGAAATGTAGTTTTAAGGGTTTTTTATGCAAGAATGTACTTATTTTGACCTCAAATATTTGACTCATATATAAACATAGCGACTATTTTACAATTTGTTTAGATTTTCGCAGATGCGAGCTCCAGGCCGTTCAGTGCTCGAGTACCCACAGAGAACAGCTTCATCTCGGCCAGTCCTTCGGGAATTTGCCGCTGGCTCTTACGTAGATAGTGGTTAAATGAGATATAATTAATTTGGGATATAGCAAATGGGCAATCTTTGGTCTTATTAATCCATTACTTGTTCTAGAGCTAAATTATTTGGGTTAAGGGGAAAATTAAGTTTCATAACTTTATATTTAGGCCATATTTAACTTACATCCTAAACTAGAGTGCTGCTTTTGTACGTTTGACTGAATTATTTGCTGGTGTTTATGTTCCTATTGTCTTTTATAATGGCTATTGTTGTTAATTTAAATATTGTTGTTCAATAAATATTATTTTATATAAAAAATATGCCATATTTGGTATTGAGAAAGAGTCCGTCAATTGTGACATGGACTTCAGTAAAAGTTACATTATTATGCCATTAGATAGCAGCAAAGACCGTCTTTATGAGTGCGTCAGAACAAGGAAGTGGGAAATCCCCTTAACTTTTAAAAGGACAAAGACAAAGATATCACTTTCCTCAGCGGACATTCAAACTGATTTTTTTTATAATGGATATATTATGGACATCGACCTGAGGAATGAATGCTAAATCAGATGCAGGTAATACACTTGTTTAGTCGATCTTTCTCTCCCTCTCATAAAACCATAATACTCTACATAATACAATAAGCTTCAATTAACTCCTTCGTTACTAGTTTTGACATGACGTTTTAGAATTAGTAATGGAGGCTTGGGCTCAACTGTTAAACTGTCAACTTGAGATTTGAATCCAAGGCGGAAGGAAGTAGTTCCTCACAAAAGAGTGACACTTGTGCCGTCAAACTGTTGTATAAATGCAATATCACACTCTTAGTCGTGCGATATGGCTGTATATCAGCACGCCGTGATTACCTACGGCCGAATCACAGCCGTGCTGATAAACAGCTGTGTGATATTGCTCACACATATATATATACACAACAGTTGTTTCTGGTTCTTGAATCTGATTGGCTGAAAGCTGTGCGATATTCCCCCAGTATCAGCACTGGAACCGTTTAACCATTTGTATCACTCCGCTTCAGTCATGGTGGTTGACCAAATCCACTATATTGTTGTGTCACGAAATGTAGTTTTAAGAGTTTTTTTTTAGCTGAGAATGTACTTATTTAGACCTCAAATATGCGACTCATATATAAACATTTGTTTTGACGCTTTCGCAGATGCGAGCTCTAGGCCGTCAGCAGCCGTTCAGTGCTCGTGTACCCGCAGAGAACAGCTTAATCTTGGATAGTCCTTTGGGAATTTGCCGCTGGCTCTTATGTAGATAGTGGTTAAATGAGATTACTTTGGGGTATATCAAACGGGCAATCTTTGGTCTTATTAATCTATTACTTGTTCCAAATGATTTGGGTTAAGTTTCATTACTTTATATTTAACTTAAATCCTGTACTAGAGGGCTGTTTTTGTACGTTTGACTGAATTGTTTGCTTGTGTTTGTTTCCTATTGTCTTTCATAAAGGCTATTGTTAATTTAAATATTGTTCAATAAATATTATTTTATAAGAAAGTGGGAAATCCCCTTAACTTTTAAAAGGACAAAGATATCGCTTTCTTCAGCGGACATTCAAACTGATTTTTTTTATGATGGATATAATATTATGTTTCACATTTGTGTGTGCAACAGTCAGCCTTAAAAGCCAGCTAACTTTGTACTTATTAGACCGCAAGGCAGCTCTCTTGGGCTAATGGAGCCAATATGTCTCCATTCGAACTGAATATGTATCGTTTTATCATTTAAAACCTATAACAAACTTCTTTTTGTGAAATGTTTAGCTTGTAAAGTGTACTCTCTCTATGTCTCTTTAAAATAAAAGAGCCCTGTGTTGATATTTCATATCTAATGCATTGAAATTCACATATTTTTAGGTGTCCGAGTACATTTTGGGTCTGTGTTCATGTCGGTACACGTCTGTGTTAGACACTCAGATCACAATAAGATGATAAATGTGGTTTTTAAAACAGGAACTCTTCTGGAGACCGAGGGGTAAAAATAGATGTCTTTCTCAGCACTGTTTACGTTGAGCAGGAGAGAACTTGCCCACATCACAAAGTGGAGGTTGTTCCTGTCAGCCCGGCGTTATAAATCCAGCTCCGATTATACGCACAGGCTCTCGGCCAAACCTCAGCATGAAGAATAGAGTGTCTCTTCAACCTTTAATACACACCTGAGTGTGTTTCAACATTACAATCCACCAGGTGCCTGCTGTCTTCTAGGAAACATTCATCTAGGGTTGTCAGTGGGACTCTAAGAACATTTAAAAGTGTCTGTCTCTGCTTTATTTATGCGTTTATCACTAACCACTGAGCATAATTTATCTTAAACTTTTCAAGGCAGGTATTAGATGATCTTGTGGCAAGTTTAAGCTCTCTTTAAATCAGCAGATCTGTCTGTGTCTAAAGGAGCTCTAGAGGAGCGTTTTCTAGTGTCGTCCCGTGAGACTTCAGTTCTTAGAAACCTCATTAGTTCAGTTTATTCAAATTGTGCATGGACAAAAAATGCATGTGCATTTGATCCAAAGTATAATTCGCACGAAAATTCGAATTCTCATCATTTAATCACCCTCATGTCGCTCTAAAATTACATGACTTTCTAGGAAGTGCAATTTTCACAAAATAGCGACTTAAATTTCAGTCTGTTCCTGTCATATGACTTCGGAAAACTTTGATTATGGTGCATAAGAAGTACTACGTTTATAATATCTTTTTGCTACTTTTTTTTTCTTCTACATTTTGGAGCTTGA
Organism: Elopichthys bambusa; assembly: GCA_037101425.1. Classification (NCBI taxonomy): domain Eukaryota; kingdom Metazoa; phylum Chordata; class Actinopteri; order Cypriniformes; family Xenocyprididae; genus Elopichthys; species Elopichthys bambusa. The sequence goes on from CM074455.1 coordinate 1,984,824, forward strand.
AATAATTTTTGCACTGCAAAAAAAAAATATTTTCTTAGTATTTTTGTCCTGTTTACCAGTACAAATATCTGAACATTCTTAAATCAAGATATATTTACTGTAGCTGCAAAATTACTTAAGTCTTGTTTTTCAAAATTAAGTGAGTTTATGCTTAAAACAAGAATAAAATATCTGAACCCTCATATTTATTCTTAATTTTCTTACCGTATTGGCAGATATTTTTTCTTGTTTTAAGCATAAACTCACTTAATTTTGAAAGACAAGACTTAATATCTTGGGTAGTTTTGCTTCTCCAATAAATGTGTCTTGATTTAAGATTGTTTAGATATTTGTGCTGGAAAACTAGACAAAAATACTGAGGAAGAAAAGTCATTTTTTTGACACCTAGTCCTTTAATTAGCGTGTGTTTACATACTCAGACAGGGATATCGGATTGCACACATCTGTTTTTCCACATCAGGCTTTGTGCTCCAGCACTACATCTTCATCTTGAATACAGACAGATCTGTAAAGGTGAATCATCTCTGACAGTGTGCATTTGAGTCCAGGATGAGACTTTATCTGTGTCTGGGAAATCAGCCATGATGCTTACCGTCAGGATCTGTAGTGTCCCGCCTCGTGGCCTCTGAGGAACATATTTTCTGTGCTGTTGTCGTCGTTCTCTCTCATCAGTCTGTGTGCTTAGAAAAGGATTCAGTCATTTTGCACCTAGGTGTGAATTTTGTTTTGTGACAGACTCTGACAAACCATCAAAGGTCAGGTCAAAATAAAGACAGCACTTCTTTGTGTCTGTATACTGCAGTAAACTTCAACACCTCACTGTCTGCTCCCTACATAGGCAGCTGACTTCTAAGAAATAGAAGCTCATAAGCAAGTGATTTGGAACTGCAATGTCACGTGGAGTGCAAAAGATTGTATTACAATTTGGCTTTAAAATGTTGCTAAGCCAAAGACATGAATATTTCATAAGCTTGAAAACACATGGCGCACACAAATATTGATTGAATTAGTTTGTTTTTAATTATATCAAACTAGGCTTTATTGACGCTTTTCAGCATTGAATTACTTGAATTCGCAATCTTGAATAATTTTTTCCAGCCTAGTGCAATGCATTATGGAAAAAAGATACATTATTACATTTTAATTATTTTAATAATTGTATTATTTAATTCTTAAAATATGTATTATTAATAATATTAAAAAATTACATTTTTATTATATATATATATATATATATATATATATATATATATATATATATTACACACTTAAATTTATATAAGTCTAAAATAATAAATTCTATTATAGTATTAATTAAATGGTGTATATATATATATATATATATATATATATATAATATTCACTTTTAAAAAAAATCTTAAATACATTATTATATTAATATTTATTATTGTATAAAATATGTATATATGTGTAAATATGCTATAAATATTATGATTATTATTAAAGAAATATGTCACTTATTATATATAGAATATATTAGTATATAAAGAAATAAGTAGGTAAGTCTAAAATAAATTCAGAATTTTAAATTTATAATTTAAATTACACTATTTAATAAATATTAATATACATATGCTATACATTTTATTTATTAAACACACACACACACATATATATATATGTATAATATATATATACACTAGTATATTAGTATATAAATTCACTTTTAAAAAAATAAGTACGTGAATCTTTAATAAATATTAATATAATATAGTATATAATAGTATAAAATATTGTGTGTGTGTATATATATAATTGCATTCTGTTTATAAATAGTATATGCTAGAAATATTATTATTATTATTAAACAATTATTTATATATATATATATATATATATATATATATATATATATAATTGCATTCTGTTTATAAATAGTATATGCTAGAAATATTATTATTATTAAACAATTATTTATATATATATATATATATATATATATATATATACGTGTCACTTATTATATATAGAATATTAGTATATACACTTTTTAAGAAATAAGTAGATAAGTCTAAAATAATAAATTCTATTATAGTAAATTAATAGTAATTAAAAAGGAAATAATATATATCTTCACATCCTCATTTATAAACACCTCATGGTCACTCGGATAACAGTCAGTTTTCCCACATCTCTGATCCCGAGTTGTTTTCTCCTCTCCAGATGTGCTGTGAGTGTTGTTTGCTCGGCCGGGCGGCCCAGGAGCGAGGTCTGTCATGTGACCTCACGCTCGCGGTGGGGTACCAGTGCGGTGTGGTGTCCCGGGCCTGTTGTGTGGACCGCTTGCCAAACGTCGACGGGAAACTGACACTGGGTGAGAACAAACAAACACGATGGTCTTAAGATGAAAAACACTGTTTCTTGCTCTTTTAAATTGAATTGGGGAGGAAAAACACTCAGAAATCATCATGGTTATGACATCACAACCTTCAGCTCCTTAAAGGGTTAGTTCACACAAAAATATAAATCAAACAGTCAGTATTGTATGTGAAGATCCTCCAGCTTCAGTTTGGGGTCGAGCAGCTAATGCTGGGCTCTGCTGCCCTCTAGTGCCACAGAGGAGATCCCACACTCACCACTCCACCGCTAATGTTTTAATGCATTAATTAAATGTATGTTTCAAAATTACAGATTTGCAACCTTCACAGGGCGATGCTCTAAACACAGAGGACCAATGCAGAGGTAGCTGGCACTATTTAATTACTGGTTAATGAATGCACTAAACAATGTTCATCTGTATATGATTCTGATTACTGTTGTTTGTGTGTTTGCACTGAAGCTGCGGGCTGCGCTCAGCGGTGTCTCAATGGCACTTGTGCCTGTTTGGTGGGATACAAGTTGAAAGCAGACAGAAAAACCTGTGAAGGTCAGTATGGGTCCACTGATAAACCTTCAGTCGTGTATGAAGATCACTTACAGAGTCTTGTGTGTCTCCGCAGACATCAACGAGTGTCTGTTGGGCTCTCATCACTGCCAGCCGGGCGAACGCTGCATCAACACGCTGGGCTCGTACCGCTGTCAGAGAGAGGTCAGCTGCGGGACGGGCTACGAGCTCACCGACAACAACAAGTGTGAAGGTCAGACACACACTCCCTCATAACCTACTGGCTGCACGAGTTTTTTTTGTTTGTTTTTTTAAGTGCTCTATGCAATATTTTAAAATCTGTGATTATATATCAATATGATTATAAAATAATAATTTTTATTATAATAATTTATCATATAATAATTATTTTTTTCACTGTAAAATAAAAATCGATTAGCAAAAATAATATAAAATTTTGTGATTTATATGAAAATAAGAATTATTTTTATTATTATTATGCTATAAAGGTATTAAACAAATAAGAAATATCACTTGTAATATTTCACTGTAAAATAAAAAAAATCATTAAGGAAAAAATTATAATAACAATATTTATTTTTAATATATTTTAAAAAATAAATAATTATATATAAATGATATCATTTATATATAACTTTTTACAGTTAATATTTAACTGTAAAAAGATTAAGAAAATATAACCATATTTTTGATTATATATCAATGTGATTATAAAATAATAATTACTTTTTTTAATGATCATTATTATTACTAAAAATATTAAACAAATAAGAACTTTTACTATTGTAATATTTCACTGTAAAAAAGATTAAGAAAAATATAATATTTTGCGATTATATATCAAAATGATTATATAATAATAATAACAATTATTATTATTACTAAATAAATTAAAGAAATAAGAAATATTAAAATTGTAATATTTCACTGTGAAAATATTAAAATAATATTAATAACAGTATTTTGTATTATAAATAATATAATAATAAATATTATTTTATGATCATTATTACTAAAAAAAAGAAACATTACTATTGTAATATTTCACTGTAAAATAAAAAAATCAGTAAGGAAAATATAATAATATTTATTTTTAATATATTTAAAAAAAATTATATATAAATGATTATTATTGTTACTAAACATATTAAACGAAAAACTATTATTGTAATATTTAACTGTAAAAAGATTAAGAAAATATTATAACAATATTTTTGATTATATATCAATGTGATTATAAAATAATAATTACTTTTTTAATGATCATTATTATTACTAAAAATATTAAACAAATAAGAACTTTTACTATTGTAATATTTCACTGTAAAAAAGATTAAGAAAAATATAATATTTTGTGATTATATCAAAATGATTATATAATAATAATATAATAACAATTATTATTATTACTAAATAAATTAAACAAATAAGAAATATTAAAATTGTAATATTTCACTGTGAAAATATTAAAATAATATTAATAACAGTATTTTGTATTATAAATAATATAATGTGATCATTATTACTAAAAAAAATAAAAAAAGAAACATTACTTTTGTAATATTTCATTGTAAAATTAAAAAATCGATTTAATTTTGTGAAATATTTTGTGAATATATATCAATATGATTATAAAATAATAGTTTTGTTTATTATTATTACTTAAATGGTATTAAACAAATAAGAAATTTCACTGTAAAATAAAAAATGATTAAGAAAAATGTACAAATGTAAAATTACAATACTAACGTTTATCTTATATTTTAAAATGTAAAAACTTTCATTTGGACGGAAAACATTTTAATGCAGTTTTTATTGTACTGCATATTTTTATTTAACGAAATCGCAGCCTTTGCAATTTGATTATCGTAACCATAATCATAATTTGTTTTATTTTGATTAATCTTGCAGCTCTATAACCTACACATCACATGTCACTTATTTAAGTGAATTCTCCTTAATAATAGCATATGCAAATTACATCTTTATTTATTTATGATAATTAGAGTGTGGGGTTTGATGTTTCAGACATTGATGAATGTGAGACCGGCACTCATAACTGCGCAGCTGAACTCATGTGTCAGAACACAGTCGGGTCTTTCCGCTGCCGACCCAGAGTGCAGTGCGGCGCGGGGTTCATACAGGACGCTCTCGGCAGCTGCATCGGTGAGACCATAACTATCACACATAGTCTGAAATATCACAGCCCGTTCTGCTCCATAACGTCCCTCTCTACGTGTGACAGATATAAACGAGTGTCTGAGTCAGACCGGACCGTGTCCACTGGGTCACATGTGCTTCAACACGGTTGGCTCCTACACCTGCCAGAGACAGTCTGTTAACTGTGGTCGTGGATATCATCTGAACGCTGAGGGGACTCGCTGCGTGGGTACGGATCAAAATAATCTCATGCTAATAACATAACTGCAGATAAACATGATGAATCAAATCAAGTACTTGGTATTCAGAGAGAAAATAAAAGATCAAATAATAAATGTGCTGAAAAAAATTAATAATATAATAATAAATAAAATATTTTATTACATGTAAATATATTACAAAGTACATGTAACTAATGTTATAAGTGAACTTTATAAGTGAAATCTTTTTCAAAAATCCTTGAAAACCAAGACTTCAAAGTCTTGGGTGAAAATAAAATAAAATAAAATAAAATAAAATAAAATAAAATAAAATAAATAAAATAAAATAAAATAAAATAAAATAAAATAAAATAAAATAAAATAAAATAAAATAAAATAAAATAAAATAAAAAAAAATAAAATAAAATAAAATAAAATAAAATAATAAAAAAATAAAATAAAATAAAATAAAATAATAAAAAAATAAAATAAAATAAAATAAAATAAAATAAAATAAAATAAAAAATAATAAATAATAAAAAAAAATCCAGCTCTTATTTCACCCCCCAAATCAAAAGGAAAAATCAATAAATAATAAAGAAAATATTTTTTATATTTTATGATACATATAAATATATTACAAAGTACATGTTTCATTCAGAAATGCATCATTTTGTAGAAATAAAATAGGAATGTGAATGCCATTTTAATATAATTATATTAATTTTAAATGAAGTATATTTATACACAGAAGGTTTCAAGGTATATATAACTAATGTTATAAGTGAACTTTATAAGTGACTTAATAAAAAAAATCCTTGAAAACCAAGACTTCAAAAAATAAATAAAATAAAACAAAATAAAATAATCCACCTAAAACCAATAAATGATATAATAAAGAAAATAATCAAAATAAATATTTTATATATAATTACATTATGTGCTATGTAATGTCGCTCAGAAAACGCATCACAAAATAAAATAAAAATAAAATAATCCAGCTCTTATTTCACCTCAAAATTAAAAGGAAAAACCAATAAATAATATAATCAATAAAATAGTCAAAATATTTTATATATAATTATATTACATAATGTATCACTCAGAAAATACATCACAAAAAATAAAAAAATAAAATAATCCAGCTCCTAAAATCAAAAGGAAAAAAAATCAATAAATAATAATTAAGATAAATATTTTATATATAATTAAAATAAAGAAATTGGTTGTTTTGAGTACCCAGAAAAGCGCTATAAAAATGTAAGGAATTATTATTATTATTATTATTATTATTATTATTATAAATTAATTAATTAAATTATTATTGTGAATGCCATATTTTACAGGTTTGACAGTTTTTCACTTATAAAGTTAGTCAGGGTTCGTCTCTCTGATTCTTGAGATCAAACAGGCTGTTTCTTTACTGTCCCTTTAAGAGCTGAATGTGCGTGACCTCTGACTGACCTCTTGTCTCAGATATCGACGAGTGTGCGGGGCCTGATAACTCCTGTGACGGTCACGGCTGTATTAACCTGATGGGCTCGTACCGCTGCGAGTGCAAGTCCGGCTTCAACTTCAACAGCATCACCAGAACCTGTGAAGGTTAGTGCTGTGGGTTAGTGGTTAAGAGCCGCTAACTGAAAGGTTGTAGGTTCAAACCCACACCATTTGAATTTATTTACCAAACACCACATGCACAGAAAACATTTGTTCAGTGTTTGTCTTCTTATGATATGCCATATTTCTTTCTCTTGAACATCAGACATCAGTGAGGAATGAATAAATAAATAAAATGTACAGACTTTGCGTTAACTTTATTATGTCATATCTGAGGGTCTCAATTTCTTTTCCAACTCTTTTTAAATGCAACATTTCCACTGAATAAAATGATTAAAAATATAATGAAATATTATTTTTTTATAATTATTTTTAAAAAATTAAATTATATAATTATTTAAAATGATTGTATTGTTTTGTAAATTAAATTATACTATGTATGTAATTTAAATAGTTAAAAATTAATTGTTATTTTTATAATTATTTAAAAAATATATATATATATATATCAAATTATACAATATATTTAATTAAAATAATTAAAAATATAATATTATTTTTTATAATTATTTTTTAAAATTAAATTATATAATTATTTAAAATGATTGTATTGTTTTGTAAATTAAATTATACTATGTATGTAATTTAAATAGTTAAAAATTAATTGTTATTTTTATAATTATTTAAAATATATATATATATATATCAAATTATACAATATATTTAATTAAAATAATTAAAAATATAATATTATTTTTTATAATTATTTTTTAAAATTAAATTATATAATTATTTAAAATAATTGTATTGTTTTGTAAATTATACTATATATGTAATTTAAATAATTAAAAATGTATTATTATTTTATAATTTAAAATAATTATATATATATATATATATATATATATATATATATATATATATATATATATATTAATCAAATTATACAATATATTATTTAATTAAAATAATTAAAAATATAATTAAATAATTAATTTTTTTGTATAATTAAATATTTTATAAATATATTTTTTAATTATATTATACAATATATATATATATATATATTTAATTTAAATAATTAAAAATAATATTAATTATTAATATAATACATATATAAATATAAATATTATATTAATTATTTTATAATTATTTAAAATAATTGTTGTTGTTATTTCTATACTTTTTTTAAAAACTTAAATTATATATAATTTAAAATATTTTATATATTTTTCAATTAAATCATTTATATTATTTAATTTAAATAATTAAAATAATATTATTAAATATATAAATACCTAAAAATGCAACATTTCCACTGAATAAAAATATAGTTACATTTTTATTTCTGTTTTATAGAAATATAACAATTATATTTTGATAATAATTATATATATATATATATATATATATATATATATTTATATATATATATATATATAATATTTTTATTATATATTTAAAATAAAATTATACTATATATATGTAATTTAAATAATTAAAAGTAGAATTAAATATATTGTTATTTTTATAATTATTGACAATACTTTAATGATATTATATTTAATTATATATATTAATTAATATTAATATTTAATTATATATTTCTTGACTCCACAGACGTCAATGAATGCAGGAACTATCCCGGCCGACTATGTGCACACAAGTGTGAAAACATCCTGGGGTCCTACAAGTGCAGCTGCACCACTGGCTTCAAGCTGGCCGACGACGGAAGGAACTGTGACGGTACAGGAACAACGAATAATCAACTCATATTCACTCTTGCTTCATTCACTGACCTCTCGTTTAACCCGCAGACCTCAACGAATGCGGCAGCAACCCCTGCAGTCAGGAGTGCGCCAATGTTTACGGATCCTATCAGTGTTACTGTCGCCGTGGTTATCAGCTGAGTGACGTGGACGGGATCACCTGTGAAGGTGAGTGGCTCAAGTTTGCTGTCAAACTCCATCATTTGTACAATAGAGGAAGTAACTGTGTGTTGATCCTCAGACATCGATGAGTGCGCGCTGCCCACCGGTGGACACATCTGCTCTTATCGGTGTCACAACACTCCGGGCAGCTTCCACTGCACCTGTCCCGCCACAGGATACACACTCGCTCCCAACGGACGCAGCTGCCAGGGTCAGAAACACCTTATCATGATAAGAGTTTTGTCATATTACAGCACTTTATTACCTGTAATTGTAGTTGTAAAAGAGTTTTATTTAGGCATTTAATTATGGGATATTCATGAAGACCAGCAATAATGCTGATGTTTTTTTCCTTCCCATGAGCAGATATCGACGAGTGTGTGACCGGCACTCACAGCTGCACAGAGTCCCAGAGCTGCTTCAACATTCAGGGTGGATATAAATGCCTGAATTTCGACTGTCCGGTGAACTACAGACGCTCAGGAGACACGTAAGTGACGTAACATTACAAAATCCTCAAAGGGAACATAAAAACTACTTTCAAAACTCATTTTCCAGCCGAAATCTGACGCATTTTCAAGAGATAAAGGACATTTAACAAATGCACAAATGCAGGGTGGAGCTTGATTTTATGCTGTGGGAATTTATTCAAATTTTTACTTCCTTTTAAGTTTAATATTTGTCATATCTGAGAGTCAGTGCACCCGTCTCAAAGTTCATGTGCAAACCTTTTTTAAATGCAACATTTCCTCTGAATATGGTATAAAATAAATGGCACATTAATTAAAAAATAAAACAAACATAAATAAAACATAATTTTATATATAAATTAAATGTTAAATAAATATTAAATGCATTGAATAATATTTTATATATATATATGATATAATTTAAAAATTTTTAGTGATATAAAATATAATACGTAAACTATATTTATATGTATGTTTTTTAATGTAAAATTATATCATATAAAATATACATCAAATAACTAAAAATAAACATTTCTGCTGAATATAAACAAATGTATAAAAAAAAAAAAAACATAATAAAAACATAAAATAAAACAATTATATATATTATTAATTTATGTATTATAAAATAATAATTACATTAAATATTTTATATATGATATAATTTTAGATTTTTTAAAATTATATATAAAAAATACATAAAATATTTAATTCAAATAATTAAAAAAAAATTCCAAATAAAAAATATAATACAAATGATTAACATTTCCACTGAATGATATAAAATAAAAACATAAAAAAACAATTTTATATATAAATTAAATATTAAATAATAACATTAAATAAATAATATATTAATAATGTATTTATTATAAATAATAATAATATCATAACTATAAATACATTAAATAATATTATATATATGCTATATAAAATATTATTTAATGATTAATATAAATATAAAAAAATGTAATAATACAAAGTGACGCAAACATTCGCTCATATAATCTCTAAGGAGTTCACATACAGCTCAAATGTTTCAGGAAGGTGTTAATATGAGAACTGGGGTTTCTAACAGATCTGCTGATCACATTGTGCATGAACACAAAGCATGAATAGAGCACAAAGTTTCATTAATACACGTTGCCGTTAATATCATTAATATCCCCCTGCTGATAAGACTGCAGCAGTTTCCGTTTCCCATTCATTTTCTCCCGAAAAAGTTTTCAATAAAAATTGAATCACGCCGACTTAATGCATCGCAATATTACAAACTTTAATTGACTCAAGGTAGAAAATAAATGGGATTTTTCCTTCCGGCTGTCAGTCTGTGATGTCACTGTGAATGCTCCTCCCCCTCAAACAAACCCCACCCCCTAAAATCACACACTTTTCCGCATGTTGTGCACTGCACCATTCTAACCCCTCTCTCTTCTCTCTTTCCCTCGTTTCTCTCTCCATCTTCCCTTCGCAGTCGCTGTGAGCGCTTGCCTTGTAATCAGTCTAGCGAGTGCCTGGCCTTGCCTGTGAGAATTACCTACTACCACCTGACATTCCCCACCAAAATCCCCATTCCCACCAACATCTTCCGCATGGGCCCCTCCAACTCCGCGATCGGGGATGACATCGAGGTGGCCATCGTGGACGGTAACCAGGGAGGCTACTTCGCCGCCAAACGCATGGACCACGGCGGCGTCTTGGTGGTCCAGAAACCCATCACGCTTCCTCAGGACTTTGAAATCTCTCTGGAGATGAAACTTAGGCGATTCGGACACCTTAGCGTTTACCTCTTCAAGATCCGCTTGTTTGTAACCCCGGACGAGCTGAGCAACGCCATCACTGAATGAAACCAGACGCTTTCTGTGTATAATTAACGCTTGATTAGCACCGTTTGATAGCAGATGCCTCTGGTATCTTGAATAATGTTGCCTTCAAGTCCTCCTGGAGAGTTCCCTAGTTTAGTTACGAAGTGATTTTGACATTAATATAAATAAATAATACTAAAATAACACTGATACTGATTTGCTTCTGACATCAAAATCCGGTTTCTAAATGATAATTTGCTAAGCTCCGCCCCCCCTTGGTTACTGTTGCTAGCTCAGACATGCTTTGCAGAACAGCTTAAAACAATAAACTGGAGAGTTCTGTGAAAAATACATAAATAAATAAACTGAATATTACTTTAAAATATGCACATAAAAAAAATCTCAAATTAAAAAGAGAAAGAGGATATTAAACAAATGCACAAATGAAGGGTGGAGCTTGATTTTATGCTGTGGGAATTCAATCAAATTTTGACTTTCTGCCAACTTTAATATTTGTCATATCTGAGTCAGTGCACCCGAATCATTTCCACTGAATATGAACAAATAAAATAAAAAAAATAAAATGCCGATTTTAAATTAAATAATAAATAAATATTCACAAATTAAAAATGTATTTGCAGTAAAATATGCGCATAAATCAGTAAAAAAAAAATTGCAATTTTTTTTTACATTTTTGCTGTAAAATATGCACAAAGCAGTAAAGAAAATTCACAATAAATATTAAAAAATGTATTTGCAACTAAATATGCACATAAAGCGGTAAAAAAAATTCACAATAAATATTAAAAAATGTATTTGCAACTAAATATGCACATAAAGCGGTAAAAAAAATTCACAATAAATATTAAAAAATGTGTTTGCAACTAAATATGCACATAAAGCGGTACAAAAAATCCCCAATAAATATTAAAAAATGTATTTGCAACTAAATATGCACATAAAGCGGTAAAAAAAATTCACAATAAATATTAAAAAATGTATTTGCAACTAAATATGCACATAAAGCGTTAAAAAAAATTCACAATAAATATTAAAAAATGTATTTGCAACTAAATATGCACATAAAGCGGTAAAAAAAATTCACAATAAATATTAAAAAATGTATTTGCAACTAAATATGCACATAAAGCGGTAAAAAAAATTCACAATAAATATTAAAAAATGTATTTGCAACTAAATATGCACATAAAGCGGTAAAAAAAATTCACAATAAATATTAAAAAATGTATTTGCAACTAAATATGCACATAAAGCGGTAAAAAAAATTCACAATAAATATTAAAAAATGTGTTTGCAACTAAATATGCACAAAGCGGTAAAAAAAATTCACAATAAATTTTAAAAATGTATTTGCAGTAAAATATGCACAAAGCGGTAAAAAAAAAATTCACAAATTAAAGTGGCAAAAAGAAATTTGCAATAAAATCGAAAAAAATAATGTCATTAAAATATGCACATAAACTGATACAAATTAACTTTGAAATGAAATTACATTTAAAGTAAGTTGTTAAATTATGACCGTAAAAAATGCATGTTACTGTGCGGCACATTATGAGTCAAAAAGCTTGTCTAATAATATGCCGCGGTTCGTTCGTTGCGTTCATGAAAAAGACACTTAACGAGATTGTGGTGACGTTCACGAGCGCTCAGAAATATGATCAACCCACGGGGACTTGAAGGCAACATTATTCTCAAGATGCAGTGTAACGATAGATACTGCTGAAAGCAAAGTTCCTCAGGTGTCTAATGGACATATATTACCTGAGATGATGTTCTTTATGTATCTAAACTGCTGTTCATTATATACTCTAGTCTATGACTGTAGCTGAAACTACTCTCAAACACCCAAACTGTGATCAGATACGAGACTTGAATCAGACGTCTATATGTACTGGCCACTAGATGGCGCTGTTAGGCAAAGCAAATCAACTGGTGTCAAAATCTTTTTTTTTTTTTTTATTATTATTCTATTATTTTAGTCTATTATTTTCTAATAAAATATTACTTACTTTAGCAATCTTGTATTTTTAAAAATATTTTTTGGCTTTAAAATGTGTTTTTTTTTTATGATACACTGGAGAAATGAAGAACGGCGGTTGGAAAATTACCACACGGCATGTGCACTGCCCACCCTGACACGCTTTTATTAACATTTAATTAGTCAGAAGAATCCATTAATTATTGAAGCAGTTAGCTGGATAATTAGCCAGGCGTTTGAACCCTTTAGCCTGTATTTAAAGACTACATTAGCCGCTAATCCACCAACATACACCCATAAACAGACAGACCGATCGGATGACATCGATCTTTGAAGAGATCTGAAAGATACTAACTGCTAACCAGGGTTAATAAAACCATAAAATGTTCAATAAAACTGAAGTAAAATAAAAATGAAAACAGAAATTCAGGTAGTTGACTAAACATTATTTTGGTTTAAGCCTAAGTACTAAAAAATAAACTACAACTTAATGACAACTATATAGACAAAATAACCTAATAAAAATGACAAAAAATTACTAAAATGTATCAATACAGAAAATATAAAAAATATAATTCAAAATATTAATAAAAACTATAATACATATGATTATGGTTAACATGGTTGTGCTAGTGCTAAAATAATCAACTAAACAAAAATTTCATTTGCATAAATCGCATACTTGCTCAAAATGATCCTAAATGCAAAATAAGCGTAATTGAGGATAAAAAGTTGTAAAAACATCTAGCATCTAGCAAAACACCCTAGCACACATATAGAAATTCCCTATCAACCACCTAGAACATCCTAAGAACCATCTAGCAACACCCTATCAATCATCTAGCAATTTCATTGCAAGTACCTAGAACATCCTAGGAACCATCTAGCAACACCAGAAACTACCTAAAATGCCCTAGCAACCATCTACAAATCTACAACACCCTAGCACTCATCTAGCAATTCCCTAGCAACAACCTAGAACATCCTAAGAACCATCTAGCAACACCCTAGCAACCATCTACAACACCCTCACAATCATCTAGCAATTCCCTAGCAACAACCGAGAACATCCTAAGAACCATTTAGTAACACCCTAGCAACCATCTACAACACCCTCGCTATCATCTAGTAATTTCATAGGAACTACCAAAAACATCCTAGGTAAAATCTAGCAACACCCTAGCAATCATCTACAACACCCAAGTAATCATCTAGCAATTCCCCAGAAACGACCTAGAATATCCTAAGGACCATCTAGCAACACCCTAACAACCATCTAGCAATTTCATTGCAAGTACCTAGAACATCCTAAGAACCATCTAGCAACACCCTAGCAACCATCTACAACACCCTCACAATCATCTAGCAATTCCCTAGCAACAACCGAGAACATCCTAAGAACCATTTAATAACACCCTAGCAATCATCTACAACACCCTCACAATCATCTAGCAATTCCCTAGCAACGACCTAGAATATCCTAAGGACCATCTAGCAACACCCTAACAACCATCTAGCAATTTCATTGCAAGTACCTAGAACATCCTAAGAACCATTTAGTAACACCCTAGCAATCATCTACAACACCCTCGCTATCATCTAGCAATTCCCTAGCAACGACCTAGAATATCCTAAGGACCATCTAGCAACACCCTAACAACCATCTACAACACCCTAGCAATCATCTAGCAATTCCCTAGCAACGACCTAGAATATCCTAAGGACCATCTAGCAACACCCTAACAACCATCTACAACACCCTAGCAATCATCTAGCAATTCCCTAGCAACGACCTAGAATATCCTAAGGACCATCTAGCAACACCCTAACAACCATCTACAACACCCTAGCAATCATCTAGCAATTCCCTAGCAACAACCTAGAATATCCTAAGAACCATTTAGTAACACCCTAGCAATCATCTACAACACCCTAGCAATCATCTAGCAATTCCCTAGCAACGACCTAGAATATCCTAAGGACCATCTAGCAACACCCTAACAACCATCTACAACACCCTAGCAATCATCTAGCAATTCCCTAGCAACAACCTAGAATATCCTAAGAACCATTTAGTAACACCCTAGCAACCATCTACAACACCCTCACAATCATCTAGCAATTCCCTAGCAACAACCGAGAACATCCTAAGAACCATTTAGTAACACCCTAACAACCATCTACAACACCCTAGCAATCATCTAGCAATTCCCTAGCAACGACCTAGAATATCCTAAGGACCATCTAGCAACACCCTAACAACCATCTACAACACCCTAGCAATCATCTAGCAATTCCCTAGCAACAACCTAGAATATCCTAAGGACCATCTAGCAACACCCTAACAACCATCTACAACACCCTAGCAATCATCTAGCAATTCCCTAGCAACAACCAAGAACATCCTAAGAACCATTTAGTAACACCCTAGCAACCATCTACAACACCCAAGTAATCATCTAGCAATTCCCCAGAAACGACCTAGAATATCCTAAGGACCATCTAGCAACACCCTAACAACCATCTACAACACCCTAGCAATCATCTAGCAATTCCCTAGCAACAACCTAGAACATCCTAAGGACCATCTAGCAACACCCTAGCAATCATCTAGCAATTCCCTAGCAACAACCAAGAACATCCTAAGAACCATTTAGTAACACCCTAGCAACCATCTACAACACCCAAGTAATCATCTAGCAATTCCCTAGCAACAACCTAGAACATTCTAAGGACCATCTAGCAATTCCCTAGCAACAACCTAGAATATCCTAAGGACCATCTAGCAACACCCTAACAACCATCTACAACACCCTAGCAATCATCTAGCAATTCCCTAGCAACAACCAAGAACATCATAAGAACAATTTAGTAACACCCTAGAAACCATCTACAACACCCAAGTAATCATCTAGCAATTCCCTAGCAACAACCTAGAACATTCTAAGGACCATCTAGCAATTCCCTAGCAACAACCTAGAATATCCTAAGGACCATCTAGCAACACCCTAACAACCATCTACAACACCCTAGCAATCATCTAGCAATTCCCTAGCAACAACCTAGAACATCCTAAGGACCATCTAGCAACACCCTAGCAATCATCTAGCAATTCCCTAGCAACAACCTAGAACATCCTAAGGACCAGCTAGCAACACCCTAGCAACCATCTACAACACCCTAGCAATCTAGCAATTCCCCAGAAACGACCTAGAACATCCTAAGGACCATCTAGCAACACCCTAGCAACCATCTACAACACCCTAGCAATCATCTAGCAATTCCCTAGCAACAACCTAGAACATCCTAAGGACCAGCTAGCAACACCCTAGCAACCATCTAGTAACACCCAAGCAGCCATCTACAACACCTTCACAATCATCTAGTAATTTCATAGCAACTACCTAAAACATCCTAGGAAAAATCTAGCAACACCCTAACAACCATCTACAACACCCTAGCAATCACCTAGCAAATTCATAGCAACTACCTAAGAACCATCTAGCAACACCCTAGCAACTATTTACAATACCCTAGCAATCATCTAGCAATTCCCTAGCAACAACCTAGAATATCCTAAGGACCATCTAGCAACACCCTAAGGACCATCTAGCAACACCCTAAGGACCATCTAGCAACACCCTAACAACCATCTACAACACCCTAGCAATTATCTAGCAATTCCCTAGCAACAACCAAGAACATCATAAGAACAATTTAGTAACACCCTAGCAACTATTTACAATACCCTAGCAATCATCTAGCAATTCCCCAGAAACAACCTAGAATATCCTAAGGACCATCTAGCAACACCCTAACAACCATTTACAACACCCTAGCAATCATCTAGCAATTCCCTAGCAACAACCTAGAACATCCTAAGGACCAGCTAGCAACACCCTAGCAACCATCTACAACACCCTAGCAATCACCTAGCAAATTCATAGCAACTACCTAAGAACCATCTAGCAACACCCTAGCAACTATTTACAATACCCTTGCAATCGTCTAGCAATTTCATAGCAACTACCTAAAATGCCCTAGCAACACCCTAGCAACCCTCTAGCAATGCCCTAGCAAAAAACCAATGCCGCTGTTACTGTTCGTATCGCTGTCTATCAAGGAAGCCTCCGGAGCTGAACTTCCAACATGCACTGTAAGAGGTTGACCAATCACAACAGACTGGGCCATCTGACCAATCAGAGAAAAGGCGGGGTTTAGAGAGGCCGAATCCTTGATCAAATCATTTCAGACACTGAGAAAAGAGCTGATGCTGCAATGGATATTATGAGGAAAGTGTTTTTGATCTTGGATGCATGTAAACAGTGTTGTAGGAGACTCAAAAACAAAATTAAAAACCTGTAAAATAGCATAATTAGGGCACTTTAAAGGTTCCTCACACCGCTAGGTGGTGTTTCATTGGTTTTCTTTTCTCTCCCGTCACACACACACACTTTCTGACAGTGAATTATGGGATTCTGGGCTTTGGACAGTGGTCTGAACAATTTGTGGCGAAGCTACATCGCCGCCGTGCACCGAGAAATGATGGGCCGCAGTGTTTGTGTTGGTGCGCTATCAAGACACTGACTATAAATAATAATTACCAGAGAGAAAAAGAGAACTTTTGCTTGACCAGAAACACGGCCCGTCCAAAAGCCATGTTTTTCCCCTGAAGTCACACATGGAGATTTGACGTTTTTTGCTCACGTGAGTGCCGTGCGATGGATTCCCCCCTGCGGCGTTCGCCACAATGTTAGCTTTGATGTTATTTGTGCCGTTTGCCCCTCTTTCTCCATCTTTCTCGCTCTGCATGTCGTGCACAAGTTGGGTATTATAAGCAGGAGAACATTTTGTGGCTTTGGCTCAGGCCTTAGCAAAACGTGGACCCACCCGCTAATTGCTAATTACAGATCCGTGCCCAGCGGTGGATTGACTTCTCTGTCAGGGGCTTCTCCCCTCTCGACATTAAAAATGCCCGTAACCTGATCTGAGCTTTGGGGTTTCGCTGCAGCTCCTGTGTCCGATCAAAGCGCTCAGAGATGGAGGGTGAACGATTCACGGCACGTCTGCAAGAATGATGCACACTTCACTAGAGGTGTTCACTTTAAAGTCACCATGAAAACAGAATGGACATTTCTTGTTTCTTTTTTTTTTTTTTTTTTTAATGGAATATTGCAGTACTTATTATAAATGATTTATCCATGCACATTTATTTATTTATTTATTTATTTTAATTAAAGTGCCTCATAATCTTTAATCAAAATAACTTGCAGCGACATCTTATCTCTTCTCTGATGGCGTAACCTGTCACTCACATGAGATCCACCAATAGCAAACCACAACCATCCAATCAATTCCCCACAGACAAAATCAAGCCCCGCCCTACATTTGTTCTTGTTTGAGAAGCTGTTTCACTCGGATTTACGTCACAACAGGGAAGAAAACGCTTAATGCTAGCCAAGAGATGCACCAATATAAAAATATCGATTATGTTATGGCCAATAACTGATAAATGGCTGATATTAAAAAGCTGTAACATTTTATCTAAATAAAACTTAAATGGTAAACAATTTTTAGAATAATTAAAATCTTTTTTTTAATTAAAATTTTGTCTAAACTTAATACAAAAATGTTTTAATTCATTTAGACAAAATATTTTAAAAAATTAATCTTTGTATTAAGATGTACAAAACGGTATAATATTTAGTCTTAAATTAATATTGGTTTTATTTAGACAATATTATCAAATTTTAAATTTTGTATTCAAATTATTAATTATATAATATTTTGTCTAAATAAAAAAAAATTTGTGCAATTTTTACAAATTACAGAAGTTTAATTTTGCAGTTCTTTAAAATGTTAAAAATGAATGTAGAATTAGAATGTACAGTATGAAAAATTAATAATTATTTTGAGATTTTCTCAAGATTGTTTATTATTATTAGTGTCTTTAACAATGTATAGATTTATAGACTTTAAGTGAGCAATTGATGATGGTAAAAGTACAGTAATCTAAATGAGCATGTATGATTAAATTCAATACTGGCCAATATAGAATAAATACAAAAATGCAATAAGGTTTAACAATTTAATCTCATTGCTGTCAGAGATATTAACGAGATCTCATTTGTGATCCAAAGTCTGCGCTTGATTACCCGGCGAACTTCCCAAACTCGGCTTCAAATAAAGTCAAAGTTTTCTTGTCAGGACGTTCAGGATTAACAGCTCCCTCGTCCCTTAAATTCCACATGAGATTTTGGAATACCGAAGTGGGAATGCTCTGCTAAACCAAACATTTTTTTGGAAAATGTTTTATATCAATGTCACAACTTCAAAAAAGCATTGAAAAACCATGAGTGGCTAACAGGAAACTTGACCACCAATTCTCCTGTGGTGTGATTTTTGGCCTATCCTCATCTTCTGTTCTGATTTTTACCCCCCCAAAACCTGATTGTTTGTGTTATGAGCTCCATATTAAGAATGGCTAGTGTGTTTGTGCAAATAATATTTATGTAGTAAAGGTTTCACCCGCCCGCTGGGTGCTTGGTTCTGCGGTGGGTTCTGCTGGAAGCCGTCCACTTGTTGGAGAGCTTCAACTGGGAAGGAAGATTATTTTACCCAGTCATCACCAGAGATCACGGCCTGTTTGCTCGAGTCATTCACAATGGGCCCTACTGTGCCTGGAGCGCTTTAGCATTTTAGCATGTCGTCATTGAAAGCGGTGCAGACAGGGGGAAACCGAATCCTGCATCATTAACATGTATTCCTCTGGCAGATCCCAGAAGACACTGACATATAACTCAGGACAAAGGTCAGATGGTTGTGTTGTCTTCCTCCAGCAGGCCGAGAGTGGATCGTGCTGATTTTATACGATGTGTGAAGTCCTGCCAGCCTAATGACATCTCCTGCGTCCTCAGTCCCATCCTGTCCACTTCACACACGGCCATCTCGCTTCCCACCTTCAGAGAGTTCAACAAACCAGAAGGTACCAGCCATGGAAATTAACTGGATCATTTGACCCTAACGAACGAACAAGCAACAGATAGATAGATAAATACAACAGTAGACCGAATAATCGAATGAAGGGTAGATAGAACAGTAGAACAAATGATCGAACAAATGATAGTTAGAACGGTAGAATGAATGATAGACAGATTGATAGATAAATACAACAGTAGAACGAACGATCGAACGAATGAACGATAGAACAGTAGAAGGAATGACAGAATGAACGACAGACAGATAGATAGATAAATACAACAGTAGAACGAATAATCGAATGAAGGGTAGATAGAACAGTAGAACAAATGATCGAACAAACGATAGTTAGAACGGTAGAATGAATGATAGAATGAATGATAGACAGATTGATAGATAAATACAACAGTAGAATGAACGATCGAACGAATGAACGATAGAACAGTAGAACGAATGATAGAATGAATGACAGACAGATAGATAGATAAATACAACAGTAGAACGAATAATCGAACGAACGGTAGATAGAACAGTAGAACGAATGACAGAATGAACAAACAAGCAATAGATAAATACAACAGTAGACCGAATAATCGAATGAAGGGTAGATAGAACAGTAGAACAAATGATCGAACGAACGATAGTTAGAACAGTAGAAGGAATGACAGAATGAATGAACAAACAATAGATAGATAGATAAATACAACAGTAGAACGAATAATCGAACAAACGAACGGTAGATAGAACAGTAGAACAAATGATTGAACGAGCAAACGAATGACTGAACGAACGGTAGATAGAACGGTAGAACGAATGACAGAATGAACGAAGAAGCAAGAGATAGATAAATACAACAGTAGAACGAATAATCAAATGAACGGTAGATAGAACAGTAGAGCGAATGATCGAACGAATGAACGATAGTTAGAACAGTACATTGAATGATAGACAGATTGATAGATAAATACAACAGTAGAACGAACGATCGAACGAACAAACAGTAGATAGAACAGTAGAACGAATGATGGAATGAACGCATGAATGAACGATAGTTAGAACAGTAGAAGGAATGATAGAATGAATGATAGACAGAGATAAATAGGTAAATACAACAGTAGAACAAATGAATGAACGGTACATAGAACAGTAGAACGAACAATCGAACGATAGATAGAACAGTAGAAGGAATGACAGAATGAATGAACAAGCAATAGATAAGATAGATAAATACAACAGTAGAACGAATAATCGAACAAACGAACGGTAGATAGAACAGTAGAACATGATTGAACGAGCAAACAAATGTCTGAACGAACGGTAGATAGAACAGTAGAACGAATGACAGAATGAACGAAGAAGCAAGAGATAGATAAATACAACAGTAAAACGAATAATCGAATGAACGGTAGATAGAACAGTAGAGTGAATGACAGAATGAACAAACAAGCGATAGATAGATAGAACAGTAGAACAAATGATCAAAAAATGATATAGATAGAATGATTGATAGAACAGCAGAAGGAATGACAATGAACGAACAAATGATAGATAGAGTGATACAGATAGAATGATAGACAGATCCATAGATAGAATGACAGATAGAACAATTTAGACGGAATGATAAATAGACAGAACGAAAGATAGGCAGATAGACAGAACAATAGATAGAATGACAGACATAACGATAGCCAATTCTTCAATTCTGAATATTGGTTCAACCCTGGTGTCTCTGTCGTCCAAACCTTAGAAGTTCACTAATGTATTGACAACTGTGATTCTTTTTTCCCAGAAATCGTTTTCCTGCGATCCCCGACACCTTCTCATCTTCCTCACATGGACTCCCCGGACATCGTCTACGACATCCTGGAAGGAAACGTCCAGAACTCCTTCGACATCATCAAGCGTCTGGATCATGGGATGATCGTGGGTGAGTGTCACTGTGGCATGTGGCTAACAATGCCAGCGGACCACAGACCGAGCCTAGAGGCATCCCTGTCTGGAAATCACATTTGTATCAAGTGGTTTTCTGACCTAATTTCCCATTACGAAAGATTCTCTCTTTTTTTTCTTTGTTCTTTAAACAAACCAAATGCATATGTGTGTCTTTGCGGGAGGAGAGGGGGAAGCATGAATCTACACGGAGAGGCTTATTCAATCTAACTCATTCCGACAGTGTGATTTCTATCTGATGATAGGCCTGCAGAGTCGACGGCATCATTTGCGGCCTTCTCGGCTGCGTTTGAAGACGCTCGTCCATGTGTTGTTCATCCTGAGCCCATGTTTTTCCTTCGCTATAAGCATGTGGCCTTGTTTCCCACTTTTGTGGCATGACCGACTTTAATGTGTTCTCTGTCTACTCGCTGTTTTTCCAGGACACTTTGAAAAGCTCACAAAGAGGTTGCTTGGTGTCCAGACGGTTATTGTTGGTGCGCTTTCACACAAAGGTTATTGGGAAGGGCAACCATTCCGAGTTTATAGAAATGTGGGTGAGACTGATGAGAAACATACTCTTTTGACATCCCTTGAAGCAATATTAAAATGAAATTCATTCATAGATTATATAAGATGGAGTGAAACGTTCCACGATATCACAGGCTATGAACTTTGAAACTAATTAAAGTCAAGTTATTTTACTGACAATCAACCATGCGTTTTCATTAACAATTTCTTTTGTTTGTTTTTCTCCAGGACTTGGTGTCTCTGGTTTATGCTTATGGACAAACCCAACGGTTGGGTTAAGTGTTTACCCAACGTGCTGGGCTGTTTTATTTAACTCATCTATTGTTTAAAAATGACTATATGTCTGGCTTAAAATGAACCCAAAATAGGTTGGAAATTAAAAATCAGACACATAATTACTAGGGCAAACATTTAACCCAACTGCTGGGTTTGTCCATTTTCAACCCAACTTGGGTTGTTTTTAACCCAGCATTCAACTCTGGGTGCAAAAAAATCTTTGGCAACCCTTTACAATAATGTTCAATTCAGTTAATGCATTAAACAAAACAGTTTTATTTTAGTATTATTTAAATACTTGGACCAGTAAGTGACCACCTAGCAACCACATAGCCGCACCCTGGCAACAGACACATCATTGCATCCTGATTTTGGCTGACCACTGTAACATAAAAATCTAGTTTTTGTTTGTTTTCATGCAAAAATCTTTATTTAATTTACTTCACAATTGGCGCCTGAACATGAAAGATCAGTGTGACTGAGATGAAACGCTTTATAATGAAACCCTGAAGAGTGTAATTGGCCGTCTTTGTGTGCGCAGACGTCATGGGTAGTTTCCCCTCCTAGCCGAGAGAATAGACTTCCTAAATCACCATAACACAAAAGAGCCATAAACAACTGGCAATGATGCCGACGGCAGACACTCGTGGTCGTGTGGAATCCTGACGTCATGACGTCTGTATGTGTGTGTTTGTCTGGCCTGGTTCGAGCGGGTACCACATGAAAGCGTTTCCTGCACTTAATGCAAGAAGCCACCTCTTTCTGAACGCGCTGTTCTTACGGTCCTCTCCAGGGCCCTAGTCAGGGGCCTCATATCGTGACCAGAAGCTCCTTGAATTAAACTGGTCCTACGAATGGACGTGGCATGAGTCAGTGTCGGAGAACAGCTGGTGTGGATAAATCAGGGATGTACGGAGCACAGATCAGCTCAGTTTGTCCTCCATCCCGTTTCCCTCGGGCTTTGGATTACAATAAAGGAGCTTGATGTGATTTATGAGACGTCACTGTTAAAACAATATTTGTTGATGCTGTGGTGTGTTTGAGCAACACAGAGACAGTTGTATGAATCCATTAACCTCAACTATTAACATTTGTCATCACAATCCATGGCCTAAAAGCTTGTAGATATGATATAAGAAAGCAAGAATGCTTTCTCATAACGTACAAGTTTTTGGGTGAAGTGTGCAATTTCTGCATCACTATCATCACTAAAAAAATTGCAACAGTTTCAAATTTATATATATGCATTTAGGAGACATTAAAATGTTTTTATTATAAATTTTCAACTGAAATGTAATACAATAATACATTTCAGTTAATATATAATACAATAATAATAATAATAATAATAAATATAGCTGCGAGCATCAATTATTGGGGTTCAGGCCTTTACGCACATGTGTAAAAAGGTATTATGTTTTAATTAGCAAGCCTGTAACCATCTTGATCATAGATGGAAAAGGCCGTTTATACCAAATAAAGGCAATTTACCATAGAAAATATATGGTTTTTAAAGCTTTTTAACAGTTATCAAGGTTGAGACAAAAACTTAGGACTAGTTTACCAAAGCTGGTTTTTGAAATAATCTCCAATATTTCGAACATCGAACGATATGATGGAGAGCAGCGGTCCTAGAGGCAAAGAATGAGGAGTTCTACCATGTGGTATGAATGCTGCGGGCGTGCATGAAAAATCGTGCGATACACGATTCTTTACACACATAAAAAACGCGAAGGCGCCTCCGGATGGCCGATTTCTTTCAAATTTCTCACAGGCCTGTAGGGCCATGAGTCAAACAGGCCCAGTGAGTTTCATTCCAATCGGCCCTTCGTTAACCTTGTCTGATAGCTGCTCAAATTTCAGTGGCCGATGGTGGCCATGTTTTTTGAGATGCGTCAGTGTCCTCATAGACAATTATGGCACCTTGGACGAAGACACTGCATGCCAGTTTTTATGTCGATCAGACTAACGGTGAAGAATTTATAGCCATTTTAAAAAATGTTTTCCTGTTATAGCACCACCAAGTGGCCAGTCGCCACGCCCTTTGTCACATGACCACAGAATGAGCTCTTACATA
The DNA here is from genome assembly GCA_037101425.1 of Elopichthys bambusa. NCBI lineage: Eukaryota > Metazoa > Chordata > Actinopteri > Cypriniformes > Xenocyprididae > Elopichthys > Elopichthys bambusa. Next base: position 2,009,603 of record CM074455.1, read on the forward strand.
GGTGTACCAAGTTTGGTGAAAATATCTCATTCTGTTCATGAGTTATAGCCATTTTAGTAAAAGTGGCTCCACCCACTTCGAACGTTTTGGCGGCCCTTAGGGACCGTGAATGGCAATCTCAACTTTTTTTTTTTTGATAATTATTTACTTTGTGCTCTTCAAGCACATAATAAACGAGCAGCTTCAGAGATGAAGTTTGATTCAATAACCACACTAAACCACAACAGTTTTGATTTTATTTCAGTAGCTTATTTTACAAACACTAGTAGTACGACTGCATAATCAAATAGAAAGAGAAAAAGTATTAACATAAATTGCATAATCTTTAAGTTACTATAAACAGATAAGTCAAAATAAATGCAGTAAAAGATTCTTAACAGTTTCTTCAGAAGGAAATTCCCAGTCATTGCTGTTTGATTTGGACTGGGAATGCCCAACACTGTCATCCAAACTTTGTGAATCAGTCATGAGTGTGTGAAAACACAGACGGTCTCAATCGCAGCACAATCGTGTCTATGGTGACCAGCTCAAGCATCAGAACAGCAGCAGTGTTTGTTTTTAGCGCTGCTCCAGGTAGGTTGACTCAAGGTGGTACTCATCACTACAAAGTCAACATTTCAAGAACAGAAGAGAGAGTCTTTGAACTGGAAACACTCAAAGGCTCATATTCATGTGTGCAATCTCCACATTTTATTTGTGGCACTCAATTAAGGCTGTACAATATTAAGTTTGAGCATGTGTGAAGTCATGATACGGTTTCAGATTCTCAGAACGGTTTAGTTCATTTACTGTGATGAAAAGATCTTCTAAGGGTTTACCCTCTAGAGCAGGGGTCTTCCAACTCGGCCCTGCAGAGTTTAGCTCCAACTTGCCTCAACACACCTGCCTGGAAGTTTCTAGTATGCCAAAATTAGCTGGTTCAGGTGTGTTTAATTGGGGTTAGAGCTAAATTCTGCAGGACAGTGGCCCTTCAGGATGGAGTTTGGAGACCCCTGCTCTAGAGAGGGAGAGCTTCGAAGGGATGAAGACAACAACAACAAAAAAAAACTTTTCTTTGAAATGTACTTCTGCCTCATCTTGTCGAACCAATGAAGGAGTATTCGTACAATTGTGTACGCTAGTTGTCTGCGCAAAAAAATCATAGCAAAGTGTTCATCAGTTGTACTCTTCGAAATGCTTCATTCTAAAGGGTCTTTTAAAAAGTGGCCAGTTTGGAACGACCCTTCAATATGGCGGCCATGATTGTTCTGTGGAAGTGTGCAATTTCTGCATTACTATCATCACTAAAAAGAATTGAAACAGTAGCTATGTTTCTATCCAAAGTTGCGAATTTAACTAATGTGTAAAATTGGAATATCGTATAGAACATTGGCTGAAAACACTACAAGTGAGTCGAAGAGAACAAAATCATCACTTTCTGATAAACTAGTGCTAAATATCACTAAGAAAAGTAGGAGAAGCCACTGTATATTAGCGTTTCCATCCAGCAGTTTTTTGTGTGATAACCCAACCCAATCTCATGGCAATTCGTACGTATTTTACGAGGTTCTTACGAATTCGTACGATTTCTCAAAAAGCGTCAGCAGGAAGGACCACCCCTAAACCTACCCATCACTGGGGTCTAGACAAATCGTACGAAAACGTATGAGTGAGGTCGTACGAGTTAGCCACCTCTTAAAATATGTACAAATTGCTGTGAGATTGCGTTGGATATCCCAAAATGCTCAAAAAATAGGTGGATGGAAACTAGCTAATGACTGTTTTCAAACAGGTTTCCATCACTTTCATTGGTCAAACATGCAGTCCTGCCCCAAAACAAATCTACATTTATGCATTTACCCTTTTTTAGTGCCTTTCAGAGATGGATTTATCCCATTTGAAACACAGCCAGTGCTTTCACGGGAAGTGAAAACTCAAGTGGAAAGATTTTTTTTTTTTTTTAAACTCAAGTATGAACACCCACATTTTTTAAGGCTTTCCCAAATCATTCAGTCCTAAAAAGTATTTTGCATTTAAAGTCTTCAGCATAAAAAGAGTTTTTTATGAATCATTATTTTCATACAGATATCTGGTGAAACTTTGTGTATTTTTTCACACTGCAGTAAAACAAAATATCGCAATGTCGTTTTTTTTCCCAATATTGTGGAGCCCTACTCGCAATGCACGTGTGTGTGGTCCGAGTGGCTGGGAAAGGAGGTACAGTCTGTTGCATCAACGCTCCTCGCTGAGGATGAATCCCTGGCTTTGGACACGATGACGTCTGGATCTCAGAAATGCAGGCCTGGAATAGCCCGGACTACCACGAGCATGGGGAATGTACCAACATCCGCGGGAGCGGACGGTGGGAAATCAAACGCCGTGGCATCTTCCCTTGAGCGGCTCTCAGTTTGGCTCCACCTCGGTCCGGATAAAAAAAGGCAGGATAAAAATTCCAGTCGGTGGAAACATCTGGTAGGGATATGCACCTGTGGTCAGCGCCCGCTCCAAGTGATGCAATATTTGAGCGCAGGGAAGTTGACGTTACAAAACGGAGGCGACGGCAGAGACATGCTGTCTGTGATCAGGTATGTGACATTGGCTACGGCTACTGTCCTTCACACAGACCAGAGGAATTTTAGTGAAGTGTGTCAGAATTGTAGACGCTGCGGAGGGACGAGGATTCGCTTTGCATTAGCCGCTACCTCACGTATATATCTTCACCAATGAGAGAAACTACTTTGAGGCTGTAGCACACTCTCCTAAAATGTCCTGTGTGAGCAGCATCCGATTCATTTTAGTGAACCAATTCATTTAGTCAGTTCATGTAGATGTAACAGTTCAACAAAAGATTCGTTTGAAATGTGAAAACATTTTTGAAGCGATTCATTTACTGAACTGTCTGAATCAATGAAATGAAATGGTTTTGTGACTCATTTTGACCTTTTTAGGGGTCTGCACAAAAAATACGACCACAGTTTGTTTAACACCTTCTGGGCCTCTTCAGTCAGAACTGAACAAAACATTTTACTTTTTTAATTTTTTGCTTCATTGGAATGGGATGACACTTGGTGACTTTTGTCGCATTTGCTATGTGAACACAGAAAAAAATAATTAACATGATTCAGATAAGTTAAAGGTCTTAATCTGAAATAATGCAAAAAACAAACAAACAAACAAACAAACAAAAAAAAACATTAATTTTAATGGAAAAAATAGCTCTTAAAAGTTTTATAAATATTGCACAATATCATAAACCCCCCTCAAAATTCTAAATAATAATCAAAAAATATTGTTTAACAAAAATATATTACAATCATTTTCCTGAAAATACACAAAGGTACCAAGTGTGACCCAAAAATGAAGACTTGGAGAGTTTTAACCTGGTATATAACTGTTCAAGTTTGCTATTTTATCTATTTCACCCGCTGACGCCAGAGGAAGGATCTTTTATCTAATCTGAAAGCACAGAATAACAGCAGGACGTTTAATGCGGCACATGCTGAAGCCAAGCAGAGGACAGTCTAATGCATCGGCCTTTGGATAACAACACATCAGAGAATGAATCACAAAATGGCACAACGTTAGCCACACAATGAGCTGGACCCAAACCCACGAAGACTCTTCAGTTGAGGGATTACCACTAAAAATTAAACCATTTTCTCTCTACTGTGGTGGTCTGCAGCCCCCACAGACACTTTTCACTCACCGACAGAGCTCAGCCAGGGACCCGGTCATCCATCAAGACTGATTCATCACCCGCTTTGACGTATCCAAGGGCGGCGGCCACAAGGAGGAGAGACTTTACAGCAGAAGTTATATAAGAGAACAGGATTTCTAATCATTTAAAAAGTCAACATGAAACAGCATTCACAACACATTTTGCTTCAATAATGTGATGTATTCTGAGGAAAAAAAAAAAAAAAAACATGAATAGCTATTTGGCTATTAATAACCTATAAACCGTAAAGTACAATGTTCATTTTTACGTTTTAAGTCATATTTTGTCTTTTGATGAAAATGTCTTTTAAAATGAATCTATATTTTGTCATGTCATATTCATTAATTAAAGTCAATTTTGATCATTTTAGTCAACAGAAATGTGTCAAACTGTAATAGACCGAACATTAATCATTTAAAATATGCAAGTAAAACATTCAAAAGTGCACTTGCCTACTAAGACCTGTACGTGGCAGCCTTGAGCACCTCATAATGACGTGTGCTTGAATACATTATTCATTACTGATAGATTACTAGTGCTGCGTCCGAAATCGAATACTTCCCTACAATATAGTATGCGAAAAACAGTAGTATGTCCGAATCTATAGTATTAGAAAAAACAGTAGGCGAAAAAAAGATTCTGATGAGATTCTGAAGTGTGCATTCAATGGACACTTTACTGTCCCATGAGGCCACGGGAGGGGATTTATGAATGGAAGTGATGCAACTGACGCTGGTAGGTCACGTGACTGTAACATGGCGGATATAGTATGTCCGAATTTCATTCATACTACCCATATTCATACGACACAGAGTGTACTATTTTAACTGTCGTGAAGTAAATTCAAATGTAGTACCTACTTAGTACGTGATTTCGGACTGTGTTTAACTTCACTTTTAGACATACACTCGCAAACTTCCCTAAGCACTTCCCTTCAGGGAATCCCAGCCGCCATTTTAGAGCGTTCAACTTCGTCAAATAGATGAGGGAAGTTTATTTGGACAGACCCTCGACCCCTAGATTTTGACAGAGATCTACTTATATGTACACTTCAGGCAGCTCCATAGACCACAATGCAACACGACTGTGACGTCACAACACTTAATTTACCCAGAAGTGATCAAGAGCTTAGGGTGTAAACCCATTGCAAGGGTTCTTGTGCAACGTAAGCAATGATGTACATCTGAGTGAACAAGACTGAGGGAAGGGCATAAAAAAAGTGGATTTAAACACACCCCATGACTGGGTTGCAAGTACTTAAAATTCCCAGGCTAAATTCCCAGAATGCCATGCTACCACACTAGAGCTGAACTACACTTTAACTTTCAGCGATAGCAAATACAAGCGATCTGTTGTAAAACATGACAGTGTGGTCGAATTTTCAATGGAGGTACGACTGGAACAAACATTCCAGCTTCAGTCCGACTAGTTGACCGCAATGATTCATTGCTAATTGAGCTTGAGACACCAAACCGCACATGTGGCCTTTCAAAGAGAGCAAGTAAAAGTCATGTCCTCTTTCCAGTTGTTTAGGGCTGTTTGGATAACGCAGCCACGCTTCCCAACAGCTCTTGTGTGGTGCCGCGTTGGGGGTGAGCTTACCGTGAGATAAACCTTGGCATTTTGGCTATGTGGGCCGACTCCGTTGCCCTTTCCTGCATAACCCATCAACCAGCATGTCATTATCCAATACTGTGGTCGAGCAACTCATTCCTCGCATTTGTCCCTAGTGTTAAACCTGCCCATTTTGGATCCTGTCATACATTTCCTCTCAGAGTTGGAGTGACCAGAAAACCAGAAATTGGACTGTTTACATGTAAACCTTCAATATCGCAACCCACGTAGCCATTGAGGATGACGAATGGCTGTTGGCATCGACTCGACTTTGTTTTGTGGCAAGTGTGTACACAGCTAACGTGCATTTAACTGAAGCTATTTGCAGTCTTCTTGCTCTTTAATGGCATTTTGAAATGAGCGTGGGAACACATTTGCGCAGCTTCGTGGTTTGGAAACCGACCGCAGACACATTCAGCATTTAGTTCTAAACAAAACAATGCAGGGTGATTTTAAACTTCCTGAAACACTTTGTAAACTCCCTATAACTTGCAAACTTGATTGAGCATCATTGCATTTCGAAATGCTTTAGAACACAAATTCGTGAGTAACGCAACAAGAACAAATTGTATTCTAAATGTTGCGAAAGCCATTTCACGTGAGGTAAAAAACTAGTAAACCATTAAACTTTTCACGCTACAAACCAGTGTGCTTATGATTAGGATAAGCAATTAAAATAATAATGTCAAATACCAGTTTTGCAACATTAAGCAGCATAATGTATGCTTTTTGTACAGCTAAAATAACCAGAAGCCATTTAACCATTCAAGTTATAAAAGGCTGTGTCAGCTCTTACAGTTAAAAAAAAAAAAAAAAAAAGGTGGATAGCGTCTTCTTCTAAGGTCAGTTTTCTCTTTTGGAAAATCTACCATGGAGGAGCAAGTTAGTTAGCAACATTTGGTTCAATGGCATATACATTTGAAGGAAACTCTAGAGAGTTTGGTACTGCCACAATAATGGATATAAAATGTGCACATTTGCATACATGCGAAGAGTTTGTTTATAGCTTAACCCTCTAGAGGTCTTCGGCAATTTTAGATCAAAACGTTTTACATTTTGAATTACAACCCGAATTCCGGAAATGTTGGAACATTTTTTTTTAAATTTGAATAAAATAAAAACTAAAAGACTTTCAAATCACATGAGCCAATATTTTATTCACAATAGAACATAGATAACATAAATGTTTAAACTGAGAAATTTTACAATTTTATCCACAAAATGAGCTAATTTGATGCCTGCTACAGGTCTCAAAATAGTTGGGACGAGGGGCATGTTTACCATCTCCTCTTCTTTTCAAAACAGTTTGAAGACATCTGGGCATCGAGGTTATGAGTTTCTGGAGTTTTGGTGTTGGAATTTGGTCCCATTCTTGCCTGATATCCAGCTGCTGAAGAGTTCGTGGTCGTCTTTGACATATTTTTCGGGACACGATGGCGCTTCTGGACCATGTTCACATATGGCTTCCTTTTTGCATGATAGAGCTTTAGTTGGCATCTGCAGATGGCACGGCGGATTGTGTTTACCGACAGTGGTTTCTGGAAGTATTCCTGGGCCCATTTAATAATGTCATTGACACAATCATGCCGATGAGTAATGCAGTGTCGTCTGAGAGCCTGAAGACCACGGGCATCCAATAAAGGTCTCAGGCCTTGTCCCTTACGCACAGAGATTTCTCCAGTTTCTCTGAATCTTTTGATGATGTTATGCACTGTAGATGATGTTGCTAGATGCTAGATGTTCTCCCAGCTGAATCTTTTTAAAATTTCTTGCTTTTTCAGCCATTTGTTGCCCACGTGCCAACTTTTTTGAGACCTGTAGCAGACATCAAATTTGAAATGAGCTCATTTAGTGGATAAAATTGTAAAAATTCTCCCTTTAAACATTTGTTATGTTATCTATGTTCTATTGTGAATAAAATATTGGCTCATGTGATTTGAAAGTCTTTTAGTTTTAATTTTATTCAAAAAAAAAAAAAAAAAACGTCCCAACATTTCCAGGATTCAGGTTGTGTAAAAAGAAAAAAAAAAGAAAAAATCAATCATCGGAATGGTATGAAACTTAATGTCTTTTGTGGCACTTGCTATTTAAACAAAAAAAATATGGACATGACTAGAAAAGAAAAAAAATACACGTGATCTTCATGGTCAAAAAATGACCATTAAATTAAAATGAATATAAAATGTTTTATAATGTCTAAATGTATATCCAAACCTAATAAAAATAAGTCATTATATCTGAAAATACACTTATAAACAACTAGGGAATACAAATCCCTATATTTATGAATAGGGCTATACAGGCATCTAGTGGTTACACAAACTATTTTTATTGGTATATTTGTATCACAATATTATTATATTGTATCATTTATTTTAATAAATTGTGCATAACTTAGATGTGGATATTGAAAACAATATTCAAACTCAATCCGCCAATCTACCTGCATTAATTTGACTTTAAATATCTGCTGTTTTTAACTCAAACACTGTATTAATTGAAAATATCATGAAATATTTTTCTAATATTTATTTACATAGAAATAAATGGTGCACATAGATAGAACAGATGATTGATAGAACGCAACAGTGAAATGACGGATGGATAGACAGATAGATAGATATAGACTGATGTATGGATAGACGGACAGATGGATAGATTGACAGACGATATCAGAAAAACGTTTGCTCATAACTTTGAGAGAACATTGCCAGAACATTAGGGAAGTTCTGTGAATGTTCCTGGTTAGCTGGGAACTTAATGTCACTGAAGCTGCAGCAAGAGATGGCAGCCTATATAAACAGTGTTTTTTGCCTCCTTCATTCATTCGCTTTTAGAAGATTTTTCAGCGTTCTTGGCTCATTTGGTTGGTCCTCGTAGCGGGTGTGGTCTGCCAACGGAGGATGTCTCGCGTCCTTTGGGGAAATCCCGTTTTCTTTGTTTCTGTAACAATGAACGTCACATCCATCATCAAATGAAGCTTTGGTATATGTTGCTCCTTTGAGTCGCTCCATAATGGCCGTGAATTATTTTTATTTTCATAAACTTTGTGTCTGTTATGTTACCACTACTTATTAGAGGCTCAGACATAATTATGACAATGTTTTGTCTCTATAAAATGACAAAAGATCCATAATTTCAAACTTCAGAGCATGCTTAAAAGCCACACATTAACTAAGGACAGACACAAGTACGCAATGCAGATGTTAACACTTGGCCTATGCAATGCATAGTTTAGCTTGTGTCTTTAGTTTACTGTACTAAAGTTTCTTTCAAATGTCTTTGCAGACTGTTGCTGAAAGAGAAAAGACAACAGTTTATGCTAATGTTCGCTATAGCAACACTTGCGATGTGTACTTTTCTTTATGTCATGCAACTTGCATTTGCACATACTTCTACTGTTCACGTTATGACATAGACATGGCAATTTCATGGCAATTCCTAACTTTTACATTTTGGCAAGTCAGCGGCTAATTCGTATGAATTCGAACAATCTGTTTACGCCCCAGTGATGGTTTAGGGGAGGATCTTCATACTTACGTTCCCCCCCCCCAAAAAAACTTTCTGTATGTATCACATTCAAATTCATACGAACTTTACCAACTTTATTTGAGGCGCAACCTCGAATGTGTGGAAGCTTGTTTCCGCCACTGAATAAAAAAATAAAAAAACGTATCTGACAATTCTGACTTTTATCTCAGAATTGCAAGATATGAACTAGCAGTTGAAAACGGCAGAATTATGAGCCTTTTTTTTTTTTTTTTCCAGAGTTGGACATTGTATCTCACAATTCAGACTTTTCTTGCAATTGCGACTTTATTTTTTAGAACTGCACGTTTATATCTCCCAATTCTCAATTTTTCTTGCAAATGCAACTAGATCTGCGAGTTTATCGCAATTCTGATGTTTTTTCACAATTGCGACTATTTTTTAGAACTGCAAGTTTATATCACCAATCTGTTTTTTCTTTCTTGCAATTGAGACTTTTTTTTTTTTAGAATTGTCAGTTTATATCTTGCAATTGACTTTTTTCTTGCAATTACGACTAATTTTAGAACTGCAAGTTTATATCTCGCAATTCAGACTTTTTTTTCTTGCAATTACGACTAATTTTTAGAACTGCGTTTATCGCAATTCTTACTTTTTTTTCTTGCAATTACAACTAATTTTAGAACTGCAAGTTTATATCTCGCAATTCAGACTTTTTTCTTGCAATTACGACTCATTTTTAGAACTGCAAGTTTATATCTCGCAATTCAGACTTTTTTCTTGCATTTACGACTCATTTTTAGAACTGCAAGTTTATCGCAATTCAGACTTTTTTCTTGCAATTACGACTCCTTTTAGAACTGAGTTTATCGCAATTCTGACTTTTTTTCTTGCAATTACGACTAATTTTTAGAACTGCAAGTTTATATCTCGCAATTCAGACTTTTTTCTTGCAATTACGACTCATTTTAGAACTGAGTTTATCGCAATTCTGACTTTTTTTTCTTGCAATTACAACTAATTTTAGAACTGCAAGTTTATCGCAATTCAGACTTTTTTCTTGCAATTACGACTCATTTTTAGAACTGCAAGTTTATCGCAATTCTGACTTTTTTTTCTTGCAATTACGACTCATTTTAGAACTGAGTTTATCGCAATTCTGACTTTTTTCTTGCAATTACGACTCATTTTTAGAACTGCAAGTTTATCGCAATTCAGACTTTTTTCTTGCAATTACGACTTATTTTTAGAACTGCAAGTTTATCGCAATTCAGACTTTTTTCTTGCAATTACGACTCATTTTTAGAACTGCAAGTTTATCGCAATTCTGACTTTTTTTCTTGCAATTACGACTCATTTTAGAACTGAGTTTATCGCAATTCTGACTTTTTTTCTTGCAATTACAACTAATTTTAGAACTGCAAGTTTATATCTCGCAATTCAGACTTTTTTCTTGCAATTACAACTCATTTTTAGAACTGCAAGTTTATCGCAATTCAGACTTTTATCTTGCAATTACGACTCATTTTAGAACTGAGTTTATCGCAATTCTGACTTTTTTTTCTTGCAATTACGACTCATTTTTAGAACTGCAAGTTTATCGCAATTCAGACTTTTTTCTTGCAATTATGACTCCTTTTAGAACTGAGTTTATCGCAATTCTGACTTTTTTTCTTGCAATTACGACTAATTTTTAGAACTGCAAGTTTATATCTCGCAATTCAGACTTTTTTCTTGCAATTACAACTCATCTTAGAATTGCAAGTTTATATCTCGCAATTCAGACTTTTTTCTTGCAATTACGACTCATTATAGAACTGAGTTTATCGCAATTCTGACTTTTTTTTCTTGCAATTACAACTAATTTTAGAACTGCAAGTTTATCGCAATTCAGACTTTTTTCTTGCAATTACGACTCATTTTTAGAACTGCAAGTTTATCGCAATTCTGACTTTTTTTTCTTGCAATTACGACTCATTTTAGAACTGAGTTTATCGCAATTCTGACTTTTTTCTTGCAATTACGACTCATTTTTAGAACTGCAAGTTTATCGCAATTCAGACTTTTTTCTTGCAATTACGACTTATTTTTAGAACTGCAAGTTTATCGCAATTCAGACTTTTTTCTTGCAATTACGACTCATTTTTAGAACTGCAAGTTTATCGCAATTCTGACTTTTTTTCTTGCAATTACGACTCATTTTAGAACTGAGTTTATCGCAATTCTGACTTTTTTTCTTGCAATTACAACTAATTTTAGAACTGCAAGTTTATATCTCGCAATTCAGACTTTTTTCTTGCAATTACAACTCATTTTTAGAACTGCAAGTTTATCGCAATTCAGACTTTTATCTTGCAATTACGACTCATTTTAGAACTGAGTTTATCGCAATTCTGACTTTTTTTTCTTGCAATTACGACTCATTTTTAGAACTGCAAGTTTATCGCAATTCAGACTTTTTTCTTGCAATTATGACTCCTTTTAGAACTGAGTTTATCGCAATTCTGACTTTTTTTCTTGCAATTACGACTAATTTTTAGAACTGCAAGTTTATATCTCGCAATTCAGACTTTTTTCTTGCAATTACAACTCATCTTAGAATTGCAAGTTTATATCTCGCAATTCAGACTTTTTTCTTGCAATTACGACTCATTATAGAACTGAGTTTATCGCAATTCTGACTTTTTTTCTTGCAATTACAACTAATTTTAGAACTGCAAGTTTATCGCAATTCAGACTTTTTTCTTGCAATTACGACTCATTTTTAGAACTGCAAGTTTATCGCAATTCTGACTTTTTTTCTTGCAATTACGACTCATTTTAGAACTGAGTTTATCGCAATTCTGACTTTTTTCTTGCAATTACGACTTATTTTTAGAACTGCAAGTTTATCGCAATTCAGACTTTTTTCTTGCAATTACGACTAATTTTAGAACTGCAAGTTTATATCTCGCAATTCAGACTTTTTTCTTGCAATTACAACTCATTTTTAGAACTGCAAGTTTATATCTCGCAATTCAGACTTTTTTCTTGCAATTACGACTCATTATAGAACTGAGTTTATCGCAATTCTGACTTTTTTTTCTTGCAATTACAACTAATTTTAGAACTGCAAGTTTATCGCAATTCTGACTTTTTTTCTTGCAATTACGACTCATTTTAGAACTGAGTTTATCGCAATTCTGACTTTTTTCTTGCAATTACGACTTATTTTTAGAACTGCAAGTTTATCGCAATTCAGACTTTTTTCTTGCAATTACGACTCATTTTTAGAACTGCAAGTTTATCGCAATTCTGACTTTTTTTCTTGCAATTACGACTCATTTTAGAACTGAGTTTATCGCAATTCTGACTTTTTTTCTTGCAATTACAACTAATTTTAGAACTGCAAGTTTATATCTCGCAATTCAGACTTTTTTCTTGCAATTACGACTCATTTTTAGAACTGCAAGTTTATCGCAATTCTGACTTTTTTTCTTGCAATTACAACTAATTTTAGAACTGAGTTTATCGCAATTCAGACTTTTTTCTTGCAATTACAACTAATTTTAGAACTGCAAGTTTATATCTCGCAATTCAGACTTTTTTCTTGCAATTACAACTAATTTTAGAACTGAGTTTATCGCAATTCTGACTTTTTTTCTTGCAATTACAACTAATTTTAGAACTGCAAGTTTATATCTCGCAATTCAGACTTTTTTCTTGCAATTACAACTCATTTTTAGAACTGCAAGTTTATCGCAATTCAGACTTTTATCTTGCAATTACGACTCATTTTAGAACTGAGTTTATCGCAATTCTGACTTTTTTTTCTTGCAATTACGACTCATTTTTAGAACTGCAAGTTTATCGCAATTCAGACTTTTTTCTTGCAATTATGACTCCTTTTAGAACTGAGTTTATCGCAATTCTGACTTTTTTTCTTGCAATTACGACTAATTTTTAGAACTGCAAGTTTATATCTCGCAATTCAGACTTTTTTCTTGCAATTACAACTCATCTTAGAATTGCAAGTTTATATCTCGCAATTCAGACTTTTTTCTTGCAATTACGACTCATTATAGAACTGAGTTTATCGCAATTCTGACTTTTTTTTCTTGCAATTACAACTAATTTTAGAACTGCAAGTTTATCGCAATTCAGACTTTTTTCTTGCAATTACGACTCATTTTTAGAACTGCAAGTTTATCGCAATTCTGACTTTTTTTCTTGCAATTACGACTCATTTTAGAACTGAGTTTATCGCAATTCTGACTTTTTTCTTGCAATTACGACTTATTTTTAGAACTGCAAGTTTATCGCAATTCAGACTTTTTTCTTGCAATTACGACTAATTTTAGAACTGCAAGTTTATATCTCGCAATTCAGACTTTTTTCTTGCAATTACAACTCATTTTTAGAACTGCAAGTTTATCGCAATTCAGACTTTTATCTTGCAATTACGACTCATTTTAGAACTGAGTTTATCGCAATTCTGACTTTTTTTTCTTGCAATTACGACTCATTTTTAGAACTGCAAGTTTATCGCAATTCAGACTTTTTTCTTGCAATTATGACTCCTTTTAGAACTGAGTTTATCGCAATTCTGACTTTTTTTCTTGCAATTACGACTAATTTTTAGAACTGCAAGTTTATATCTCGCAATTCAGACTTTTTTCTTGCAATTACAACTCATCTTAGAATTGCAAGTTTATATCTCGCAATTCAGACTTTTTTCTTGCAATTACGACTCATTATAGAACTGAGTTTATCGCAATTCTGACTTTTTTTTCTTGCAATTACAACTAATTTTAGAACTGCAAGTTTATCGCAATTCTGACTTTTTTTCTTGCAATTACGACTCATTTTAGAACTGAGTTTATCGCAATTCTGACTTTTTTCTTGCAATTACGACTTATTTTTAGAACTGCAAGTTTATCGCAATTCAGACTTTTTTCTTGCAATTACGACTCATTTTTAGAACTGCAAGTTTATCGCAATTCTGACTTTTTTTCTTGCAATTACGACTCATTTTAGAACTGAGTTTATCGCAATTCTGACTTTTTTTCTTGCAATTACAACTAATTTTAGAACTGCAAGTTTATATCTCGCAATTCAGACTTTTTTCTTGCAATTACGACTCATTTTTAGAACTGCAAGTTTATCGCAATTCTGACTTTTTTTCTTGCAATTACAACTAATTTTAGAACTGAGTTTATCGCAATTCAGACTTTTTTCTTGCAATTACAACTCATTTTTAGAACTGCAAGTTTATCGCAATTCAGACTTTTATCTTGCAATTACGACTCATTTTAGAACTGAGTTTATCGCAATTCTGACTTTTTTTTCTTGCAATTACGACTCATTTTAGAACTGAGTTTATCGCAATTCTGACTTTTTTTCTTGCAATTACAACTAATTTTAGAACTGCAAGTTTATATCTCGCAATTCAGACTTTTTTCTTGCAATTACGACTAATTTTTAGAACTGCAAGTTTATCGCAATTCAGACTTTTTTCTTGCAATTATGACTCATTTTTAGAACTGCAAGTTTATCGCAATTCTGACTTTTTTTCTTGCAATTACGACTCATTTTAGAACTGAGTTTATATCTCGCAATTCTGACTTTTTCTTGCAACTGCAACTATTTTTTAGAACTGCGAGTTCATCTCTCACAATTCAGACTTTATAACTTGCAAATGCGAGTTCATATCTCACAATCCTGAGGGAAAAAAAGTCGGAATTGTGAGAAAAATAGTAACAATTGCGAGGTAAGTCACAATTACCTTTTATTTTTTATTACGTGGCGGAAACAGGCTTCCATACAAAAAAACTCTTCAGATATTCATCCAATTTATGTTTAAAAGTAACCCAGTTTGGAATCGAAAAATGACGGATTCAATGTGACTTTTACTGCACATGCTTTCAAAAACATCACCTTATTTGAGGGGGAAAAATTTTGGACCATGTTTAGCTGCAGTGAGTGTATAAACACTTTTTCTGATGATATTTTGTCATCTACAGGTGTGGTCAGACAGGTGAAGCCGCTGGTTGGTCCTCTGAGCACCGTACTAAAGCTGGCCATGAACTACGTCACAAACGGGGTCGTCTCTCACCGGAACATCATCAACGTTCACATCTACGTGTCTGAGTTTTGGTTTTAAAAACATCAACCTTCTGTCTAAACATTTTAGGTGTCCATTTATGAAATCACAAGCATGAATCTTTCTGAATGACAGTAAAAAAAAAATGATTTTTTTTACTTGTTTTCCAGTTGGAATGAATTCAGCTGAGAAGCTTAAGATATTTTAAAATGTGTTTTTACAGATTGCAACTGTACAATTATTTTTTTGCAGAACAATTATACTTAATACTTAGCTAATTTAGGCGGAATAAGTCACCCAAAAATAATTCATTTTTGGATAAACTATTCCTTTAAATCTAATTAATTGTGTGAGACAATCTCTAAGTGGACACCTAAAATGACAAAATGTTTTTATCCAACTACACAAGTTTTTCAAGAGGAGCACGACACACTAGGACAGACAAGAACATTGCATGATGGGAGCAATGCCCTGCTTTAGATGCCACCATGTGTTCTGGTGGGAAGAAACATCATTTGCTGCTCTGATGCTTTTAATTGTAGAATGTAAAAGCATGTTTTTACTCATTCCCTAGTGGTTTCCTCTTCAGCTGACCTTGGAAGTGGAACTGAAGGTGTTTCTGTGAGTTGATGCGAGCTCATCCTTCATAGGGCTGAAAGACAGACAACTAAATATGGAGTTGACGACTCGACACTGATTGTACGCTTGTGTAGACACACTTTGCATTGCTTAATGTTTTGTATGCATCACCGACTGTGTCATTAAAAACAATTTTTAGATTTCTACTTCTATTTTTGTAATTGTCATCTGTCTAGTATTGAGTGAACAGCTGCTCAGGACACCGAAACACATTTCGTAACAAAAAGGGGCAAAGTTAAAATAAACATACATGCATACAAAATATATATTTAAGTGAAGAATAGTATGATGGCTACAATTCTGTACGAATGCAGTTTCTGCTAAGTTACACTCTAAAAAAATGCTGGGTTAAAAATGGACAAAACCAGTGGTTGGGTTAAATGTTTGCCCAACGTGCTGGGTAGTTTTATTTAACTCCACTATTGTTTAAAAATGACTATATGTCTGGCTTAAAATGAACCTAAAATAGGTTGGAAATGAACATTTATTAATAAGTTTAATGGATAATAATTTAATAAATGATTATTGTTTAAGTGCTTATTAATAAATGTTCACCTTTTGATTATTATACACTCTAAAAAATGCTGGATTAAAAACAACCTAAGTTGGGTTAAATATGGACAAACCCAGCAGGTTGGGTTAAAGGGCAGCTATTATGCCCTCTTTCACAAGATGTAATATAAGTCTCTGGTCTGGTCAAGTTTCAGCTTAAAATACCCCACAGATTTGCCCCTATTTGGGGGTGAGCAAAAACATGCCTTTTACTATATTACTATATTGCTGGCTAAAAAAAATAAATCCAAAATTGGTTGAAAAAAAAATGGCTGGGTGAAAACAACCCAATCCCTGGGTTTGTCCATATTTAACCCAGTATTTTTAGAGTGTTGTTGCCTCTAGTAATTATGTGTCTGATTTTTAATTTTCATTCATTTTAAGCAAGCAATACAGTAATTTTTAAACAATAGTTGGGTTAAATAAAACTACCCAGCAGGTTGGGCAAACATTTAACCCAACCACTGGGTTTGTCTGTTTTCAACTCAACTTGGGTTGTTTTTAACCCAGCATTTTTTAGAGTGTACTTTCTTAAAACATTTTGGTTGTGGAAACAAGAAGATACAGTTTTCATAACCTGAACGGAACGTTGTTGGTTAAAAATAACCCAACCGCTGAGTTAAAACAATCCAACCTCTGTGATCAAACAACCCATTTGTTGGGTTTGTCCATTTTCAACCCAATTTAGGTTGATTTTAACTCAGCATTTTTTAGAGTCTACATTTTTAAAACATTTTGGTTGTGGAAACAAAAAGATACAGTTTTCATAACCTGAACGGAACATTGTTGGTTAAAACAACCAATTCGCTGGGTTACAACAATCCAACCACTGGGATCAAATAACCCATTCGTTGAGTTAATACAAGCCGCTCGCTGGGTTAAAACAATCCAATCGCTGGGTTAAAACTACCCATTCACTGGGTTAATACAAGCCATTCGCTGCGCTAATACAACCCAATCACAGAGTAAAAACAACCCATTCGCTGGGTTAAAACAATCCAACCACTGGGATCAAATAACCCATTCGTTGAGTTAATACAAGCCGCTCGCTGGGTTAAAACAATCCAATCGCTGGGTTAAAACTACCCATTCACTGGGTTAATACAAGCCATTCGCTGCGCTAATACAACCCAATCACAGAGTAAAAACAACCCATTCGCTGGGTTAAAACAATCCAACCACTGGGATCAAATAACCCATTCGTTGAGTTAATACAAGCCATTCACTGGGTTAAAACAATCCAATCGCTGGGTTAAAACAATCCAATCGCTGGGTTAAAACTACCCATTCACTGGGTTAATACAAGCCATTCACTGAGCTAATACAACCCAATCGCTGGGTTAAAATAACCCATTCGTTGGGCTGGGTTAAAACTACCCATTCACCGGGTTAATACAACCCAATCGCTGGGTTAAAACTACCCATTCACTGGGTTAATACAAGCCATTCGCTGAGCTAATACAACCCAATCGCTGGGTTAATACAAGCCATTCGCTGAGTTAATGCAACCCAATCACTGAGTTAAAATAACCCATTCGTTGGGCTGGGTTAAAACTACCCATTCACTGGGTTAATACAAGCCATTCGCTGAGTTAAAACAACCCAATCACAGAGTTAAAACAACCCATTCGCTGGGTTTGTCCATTTTCAACCCAACTTAGGTTGTTTTTAACTCAGCATTTTTTAGAGTCTACATTCTTAAAACATTTTGGTTGTGGAAACAATAAAAAGATACTGTTTTCATAACCTAAACAGAATGTTATCAATTGAAAACGATTCATTTGCATCATCACAAATGTTCACAGAACACTACATGAGCTTCTTCTCAAGCTTTGTTAAAATATATTTAGGTAATATTGCTGTTTATCACTATGCATTATTATATTATTATGTGTTGTGTTATATATGCATTGATGCACATAAATGATAAATGTTTATTTAAAAACAAAATGCCTTGATTTCACAGTATTTTACGTACTTTATTTTAAAACTGCAGCTATGACTTTTTTAGGTTGAAATGAATCTGGAAAAAAAATCAGTCATAAGTTATAAGAGATATATTCAATATCACCAAGACTGAAAAATGCAGAGATATTATTTTTCATCGGCCAGCCCTATTATTAATTATTAGTTTGTACTGGAATACATTTTTAGAGTAACCTTCCCATCTCTGGGTAAAATATGCAAGAAACTCAGAAAGTCCCCGTATAGAATTAGGTGCCCTGGTAAAAATGAGTAATTCAATTATTTCACAAGCTTATAATTTGACCATAATTTGCTAGGGTTGATTCAGATCATTAGTAAATCAAACTTTCCATGTAACTTGGCTCAGCCGACTGCAGAAATGAAAGGCCGCTGGTTTTTGCGCACTGGTCAAATGAAGACCTAAACGCATGCCAGCGACATTCCCACAATCCTCTTGTTCGACTCGCTACGGTCGGTCATGCCATGCATTGATAGATCGAACTAAGTGCTGTTGGTTCTCAGCAGTGGAAACTTGGTCTTAGCGTTCGGAGGGACATGGAGCCGTTTATGACCACATCCCTTTTAACGCGAGGCCACTGAACCGAGACTGTCTTTCCTCAACGTCAGGGGACGTGAAGCAGGCGGCCCGAGCTCATTTCAGCAGATGGAGAGACGAGTCTCAGTCGTCGCTCGCTCATGACTGCTGCGGTCGGGAGCAGCCGCGACCGAGTGGCTTTACAAAGACAATGGGACAGTGAGGGAATCATTTATCATGGTTTAACGTTCCTCTTCTTTGTGTAGACTGAGGTTTAGCCCTCCGACGGAGGCTGCGACGTCACAATAGCAGCTCTGAAGACTGAAAAACTGCCGGAAAATCAGCAATGCATGAACTGCCTGTCAGGGAAAATGAGGCAAGTGACAAAAACATTATAATGACAAAGAAAAGCACAATAGAAATATTTTTCGAGACTGAAAGACCAAAAGATCCTCATTAATCTTAGAAATGTTTATATCTCAATTCTGACTTTATAATCCGCAATTGTGAGAAAATAAAAGTCAAAATTGTGAGATAAAAAGTCACAATTACCTTTTTTATTTAATGGCGGAAACAAGCTTCCATACATAAATGCAGTCTTGGTGAGCATAAAATACTTCTTACCAACCCCAAACTTTTGAACAGTAGTATTTACAACATGCTATTTGGTTTTGCATGCATAAGAAAATGCATGTGAAAAACCTGTGAAACATGACACTACACTGTTAAAGTGGACCTATAATGCCTCTTTCACAAGATGTAATAAAGTCTCTGGTGTCTCCAGAATGTGTCTGTGAATTTTCAGCTCAAAATACCCCACAGATCATTTATTATAGCTTGACAAATTTGCCCCTATTTGGGTGTGAGCAAAAACACGCCGTTTTTTTAGATGCAAATGAGCTGCTGCTCCCGGCCCCCTTTCCAGAAGAGGGTGGAGCTTTAACAGCTCGCGCTTTGGTTGCTCAACAACAACAAAGCTGGAGAATCTCACGCAGCCAAAATGAGTATTTTTCAGTAACGGTGTTCAGCCTTACATTGTTCAAACCGGAGTCGACACTGATGGAGAGACTCAGGAAGAAGTTACAACTTTTAGACATTTCTGAACGGTTAGTGGATAAATTTATGTAGTTGCTGTGGAGTTGATTCAACTCATCGACTAGCATGTGCCGTCATGTTAATCTTTTGTGTTGAATTGACCCTCGTTTGTGAAGCAGTCCGGCGTAAAATGACGGCATGTCAACAACACTCGACTACAACAACTCTTCTTCTTCTCTAAAGCAGCCCAACATGGCCCCGCCCCCTTTGTTGCGTGTTCTCGGGGGCGGGGTTTATGTAAATTTTAAGGTTAGTGATGTCACCATCCTGGGAAGAAGCTTGTTGTAGTCCTTAAACAGCGATTTCTGTAAAAGAAAATATCTCTCTTTGCATTGAACTTTGAGCGTCGTAACTTTGCAGATGTTGTTTATGCTCAAACAGCAACATTACACACTAACTTAAAAGTTAAAAAAAGTGAAATCATAATCAACCACCCCTTTAAGCAAAAAAATACAAATGCATGCATGCACCAGTGCATACTGAGTTGTAATGCTGCAGAATAAAGCCCATAGAAATGCCCCATCTGTCTTCCATGCCACCCACCCACAGCCGCTGCTGGAGCGTAACACATCGGCCTTGGACTGCGTGCCTGCTCGGGTGTGCGTACATGTGACGTGTGTGTTGGTGGGGTGGTGGTCAGGACTCATGGGGAAGGGAGGCTCTCTGGATCTTGAGACAGGAAGAGTCCGTCTGGGATGAGGCCCAGCTTTGGGACAAGCAGACGACGGGGTCGTATCAAATGCACACACACACACACGCACACACACACAAACGCGCTCCCCCCGCTGCATTTTCCTGGCCGGCATCCCCCGTCCCTCACCGCAACACATGTTTTAAGATATATGTGAGTTCTTTTAATGAAAATGTTGAAGGGGGTTTCTCCTGCTGCCATTGTTTCTCATTATGTCAAACAAAAACTTTTGGCAAAAACATCAAAATGTATATGCTAATGCACAATTTTACATGCAGGTACGTCACTTAAACTGAAACTCAACTGTTATGCGATTGCTCACTGGAAATAATACACAACAGATTAAAAGCGGTTCGCAGCCCATGTCACTTGTCACTGTAATGTGACGCATTTTGGAAATAAACTTTGGGTATTCAAAAATATGAAATGTAGGATTGGAATTAACTTCAGTTTTGAGGGAGCTTAGGTTTTGTAACCTTATATTACTAAAAATAACTAGCCTAAACTGGTTCGCTGGTCTTAGGTGGTCTCCTGTTCTAGGCTGCGTTTCCCAAAAGCATTTTGAGCACAAGTTGATTGTCGAGACCATTGCCACCAATTTTCTCTTCGATCAACTTAAGACTTTTGGGAAACATGGCCCTGGTCTGTTAGCTGGTTTTAGAGGGGTTTTGACTAACTAAACCAGCGAAAGACAAGCTTGGCCAGACTGGACGACTAGTTTAAACCCAACAAACCATATTAGGCGGATTTAAGTTTTTCCTCAGCAGGTTAAAGGATTAGTTCACTTCAGAATTCAAATTTCCTGATAATTTACTCACCCCCATGTCATCCAATATGTCTTTCTTTCTTCAGTCGAAAAGAAATTATGGTTTCTGAGGAAAACATTCCAGGATTTCACTGGGGTTCAACGGGTTGCAGGTCCAAATGTCAGTTTCAGTGGAGCTTCAAAGAGCTCTACACGATCCCAGACGAGGAATATGAGTCTTATCTAGAGAAACCATCGATCATTTTCTAAAAAAAAAAAAAAAAAGTATATACTTTTTAACCACAAATGCTTGTCTTGCACTGCTCTGCGATATGCCACGCATTACGTAATCACATTGGAAAGGTCACGCGTAGGATGAAGTATCGAGCAAAACGTACAAAGACTAAGTCAAACGCCCTTTACAAAAAAAAGGTAAAACAATGTCGAACGATTTTGAAGTTGGAGGAGAAAATGAGATGGAGTTTTTCGTCCTACCGCGGTACTTCCGCCTACGTCATGCATAACCTTTCCAATGTGATTACGTAATGCGTGGCTCATCGCAGAGCAGTGCAAGATGAGCACTTGTGGTTAAAAAGTATATAATTTTAAACATTTTTAGAAAATGACCGATGGTTTCTCTAGATAGGACTCTTATTCCTCGTCTGGGATCATGTAGAGCTCTTTGAAGCTGCTCTGAAACTGACATTTGGACCTTCAACCCGTTAGTGAAGTCCACTATATGGAGAAAAATCCTGGAATGTTTTCCTCAAAAACCTTCATTTCTTTTCAACTGAAGAAAGAAATGAGGGTGAGTAAATTATCAGGAAATTTGAATTCTGAAGTGAACTAATCCTTTAATGACCAATAATCTCAATTGTTTTGTCTGGGAATTGATTGGATCGTTAGATGGAGTGATTGCATTTTTTTGGCCAACAATTACAAAGACAATCTTTTTTAATTTAGAATATGAATCATGCACAATAAGACCAAGATTGTGCATTAAATAAGTAGCATTTTGATTTAAAGCAATGAGACATACTTGAGTTTCTGACTGATACTGAGGTCAGTTGTCACATTGAACCGATCCCAAACAAGTGGAAATGGGCAATATCTGTAACTTAAGAGTCAAATTTGTTTGCACACAAAAACATCCTCTACTATTATTAAAACCTCCAATTGGACGTCTGCTGATTAGAGCCATTGATCTCTCAGTTCCCAGAGATCTACTATTACAGCTGACATTTGTGAGGAAAAAACCCACCAAATTTGATGCGCGCTGATGTTTTACTGAAGTCCAACAGGTGGCAGACACACACAACACTACGGCGGCTTTTCATTTGGACTTTTATTTCTGTCCTCTCACAAACATTAGGGGCAATCCCTTCAAATGCGACTTCATTTGGGTTTTAAGGAGGCTAGTAATAAGGACGCCACCTTGACCAAAACCCAAAGCGCTCGAGTGAAATGTGTGACTCTCCATAACTTACAGCGCCGGCCCAAACCGCCTATAACCAGAACTGCGCTCACAACCAAAGCCAGAGAACACACGAGACCCGTAGCGTACGGAAGTGTGGGCTATTGGGATTTATCCCACTCTCATGAAAATTCAGAGTTCACAAGAAAAGGCCGTCTGAGAGGAGATCGGCTCCGAAAACCCCGAGCACTCGCTTTATTTGACGCTTAATGACGTATGCGAGGTCGACGGGGATAACCGACCGGCCGAAAATACAGCATGACGTCAGACTGTAAAAGCTGATGGATGGTTTTAACAGTAACTTTATTTATGATGAGCACATCATTATTTGGCTTTTTACAGAGGCGAGTGACATTTGAAACAAATGTTCTCTTCAGAAGAACAGAAAAACACATTGTTTATTGAAGAAAATAATGCTGGCTGCTAGATTCACACATAAGCAATAACATGTTCAAAGATCAAAGAAAATGGGCTGTCTGCTGAAACTAACAAACAACATCTTTAGCTCAGATTTAAGGAGATCCATGGCATCATTTTCTGGGAGGAATTCCTTACCAGTGGCATAAAATCGCTTTGGTTTGTGTTCAGACCAAAGTTTCCTTCAAAGTTCTGAACAAACGTTCTTCCAGTAACAGTAATAGAATGTTCGTTCAAAGTTATCTGTTCTTTAATTATGTTATCAAAATGTTAGCTCAAATAAATTATTTATACATCAAAAAACATGTTGTTTTTGTGCATGCGTCTTTAAATGCAAATGAGCTGCTGCTCCCCGCCCCCTATCCAGAAGAGGGTGGAGCCTACAGCTGAGCTTTACTCTGCCAAAAACTAAAACATCTGTTTGGTTTTGATGATCATCTCTATCACGGTCACACTCACGTGACATTGCGGTTCTTTATCATCAGGAAAGTTTATTATCTGCATGCGTTTTAAAGCCATATCAAGTCAAGTCAAGTCAAGTCACCTTTATTTATATAGTGCTTTTTACAATGTAGATTGTGTCAAAGCAGCTTTACATTGATAACTGGTACATTATTTTGGCTGCACAGCAGCTCTTAAAGAATAGTGTCAATGCAGGTAGATCAAAGCACTGTTGAATATTGAATGTCAAATGTCAAGTGTCCCCAACTAAGCAAGCCAAAGGCGACAGCGGCAAGTAACCCAAACTCCAACAGGTGACATCAGGTGGCAAACAGGTGTTAAAATGGAGAAAAAAACCTTGGGAGAAACCAGGCTTAGTCGGGGGGCCAGTTCTCCTCTGGCAAACAGTGCTTTGTTACGACTCAGGTTGCTATCATAAGTCAGATAGGATCGCAACATTCAAAGTATTTAATTCAGTTCCATCCAGCTGAGGATCGTATTCATCACACCGGTATGGACGGTTGTTGAGGAGCTGCGCCACTGGTTGTCATGTTGATGAGGCCTTCACAGTGGATGATCTAGTTGACTCAATCTCTGCTGATACTTCAGGGCTGCGTTGTGGTCGTGTCAAGGCGCAGGTCCTCGGTCTCACCTGGATGCGGCCCGGATCCGGTTGACTACGGTAAACCTCGGGATAAACAGAAAGACTAATATTAGCGTAGATGCCATTCTTCTTCTGATGTAACGAGTACATCTGGTGTTATAGGAAGTGTTCCCGGTTCCGGCTGACCTAATTTATGCAGCCTAATAATCCTTTAACGGATTTGAATTTATAATATCAGTCTAAACTTCTGATATATTGTTTTCTGAGCGCACACATCTAAAGCACGGGCACAGAGTTGGCTGTCAGACGGCGTGTGAGTACTAAACTAAGTTCTCTTTCACGTCTTATTGCGCGTAAACTGTCAAATACACACAAGGTTATGTCAAAAACACACAAAGTTCACATGAACACAGTCGGTTATGTCTGTGAACGTAAACAGCAGGGAAAGAAATCACATGTGTATATTAGATCTGTGTATTAAAGTGACAGCAGCGTAATATACAGTACCTGCTGCTGTTAATATGAAACAAACAACAAAAGAAAAAGAGAAAATCACTCACTGCTCCTGATTGAATAACTTTAGTAGCTTTAATAAGAATACATTTCTTACTTGAATGCTGCTGTTGAATGCTCTGGTGAGGAGATAAACATGGCGGTCTGTGTACCGCTCACTCAGGGGAGGAGCTACGCGAATAGGGCGGAGTCCGTCAGCAGTTGCGGGCGGGGCCTACGCATTTGTGGCATCACAAAAGCTACAATCTGCAAATGGCTTGTTTTGAGACACTGCTTATGATTTATGAGGATTTAAATAAAATGAGTGGGTGGATTTTTACCATTATAGGGTGGTTGTGTACACACATTTATGCTCAAACACCATGTAAAAGTGAATTTTGCACAATAGGTCCCCTTTAAAACATTCAGAAATAATTTAATGGGAACTTTAGCAAAACAAACATACTTTTGTTAGCTGGGTTGATGGTGCAGTTGATGTCGTCAATTGGTGTGGAAAATGTTCTCAATGACACAGAGGATCTCCAGGCAAAGTTAATGGCTTTCTGAGAGCTCAAGATTTTGAGTGAACACAGAGAAATCGACAACACCTCCACTTTAGCATTACACAAGTGACACTAAATGTGGCCTTTGGAAAATTTCGAGTACTGTAGGGAATTTTTAAAGCGTGAATAATGTCAATCTCAACAATGGTTATTCTCATAATTTTTCATAGATTAATGACATCACGATGCGTTAACCCAGAGGTTTAGGTGTTCTCAATCTGAAAGCAAAACAAGACTGCTGTTTTGTCTGCGTTTGAAAGTACACAACCCCAAACAATGATGTTTGCCGTGTCCTGTGAGATATTACGTCCAACTCGTTAACGAATCCCCAGCCCCGAGACAAACAGTGCGGTCATGCATTTTATAAATATTTGGGCGATTGATTTCACTGGATGTAGTACTCACTGTGTAGTGTCAGGTGTGAGTGTGTTTTGAATTAGCTTTGCACCTACCCAGAACATGTAAGCATCGAACAAAACAGCTTCATGTTATCCAAACATTTCGCGGTCAGTTGAACAGCTTACTGGAAAGGAAAATGAGTGAGGCAGAAATAAGTCTTCAGGCCTTGTTCAGACCAACGAGGTCATTAATACCTGGATAAAACTATCTATCTGAAAACAAATGATTTAATCTCACAATGTGACTTTATTTTTGTATTTTAAACTTCATCTCTCAGTCACCTTTTTATTTTCTTCTATAAATGTACATTTACATGTATGCATTTGGGGGGCAGATTTATCCAAAGCAACAAAGGTTTATATTTTATACATCAGTTCATGCATTCTCTGGGAATCGAACCCACGACTTTGGTGTTGCTAGCACACGCTATCCTGAATCCTGTTACGCAAAAGAAAATCTCATGCCAAGTACAGAAATTGAATAATCAAATGTAAAATAACACTGCATAGTCTTCACTGTATAAATGAAATATAATAAATCTGTCTTAAAGCTACAAAAGCGATTTTTCTCTTTGTCTTTTGTTGTTTAACACAGAAAGCAGCTGGAACATTAGGCTGCTGTCACTTTAAGACCGAATGCACTGATCCAATATACTGCTACACATCCGGTTTCTTTCTCAAATATTTACCTTCACTGCTCAAGCCATAAGCAACTGTTTACGAGAATACTCGAAGAGACATAATTTTGCAATTAATCAGAGAATCAGGTGTATTTTGCACTATTAACGATCCCCATACTTGACATCGCACATCCTGCGATGTGCGCACATCATGATATCGATGCTAAAATGATATATTGTGCAAAGCAGCTGGTGTCATGAGAAATCAAGCCCCCCGGAATTGGGTCTCCTTTAGGTCCCAGGTGGTAATGCCTGATCAAAAGTTGATGTCTTGACTAATTATAACCCATTTCACTATTGTATAATGTTTATTACATTAAGTGCACAAACAACATGTTTGAAATATAAAATTAATACCTATGTAACCGTGCCTAAAAATGTATTTTTTGTTGCAACATACTATGTTCTGTAAAAGTAATTTAATATTAATTTTACACAATAATAGCAATGTGGTATAGTATATAATCTTCCTATTATAATTTTTTAATAAATTAATTGTCATGCTAGGTACAAACAAACTAAATTAATTTGAAACGAGTAATTGGGAACTATATATTTGAAGCAAAAATCATACCCAGTATAATATAAGCTAAGCTAGCAGGCTAATCAAGTAGATGTATGCTATGCTAGTACACTAAAAAACAGTAAGAACGAGAAATGCTTGATTGCACAACCTTTAGTTTTCAGTTATATAAACCATGCAATTTAAAAGACGCATTATAAGCGTGATTTTGTCTGAATTATAATCAGGCGCTACAAAAATACTACCCGTCGAAAGTCCGCTGAACCAATAATGGGATCACTTGGGGTCCTAAAGGAGGCCTGATTCTTGGAGCAACTCGATTTCTCACCACAACAGAGCAACGTTTCTCTGTTTACAGATATGACGAGACACACTGGCGAGTGATGTATGTACACAATTCCCCATGAAAACCATCCTGTCCGTTGGCTTACCATAGTGAATCATGGTAAGACAAAAATGTGCTTTGGAAAAAGTAATGATGATGTAATGACCAAGTTAAGTTACTAAATTACCTAAATATCAGATATGAAAAACAAACCTGAAATGAAATACACTTATTTGTATGCAAATGTAATCAAGTAATCAAATATATGTAAAACAGATTTTACCTCTGGTTTTGCCACTCCCTTTTGTGTCCGAGTCCAACTCAGCGGTGGCAAATCAAAACACTTCACTGCTGTCAAACGGCATAACTGAACATCAACAAATGTTCCTTACCCCATCCACCCATCTTCTCTTGCTGTCTGTTTTGTTGCTTCTCGATGTTGTAAGTCACAGGATCATCATGGAGGCCTTTCAACAGCTATGAATAATCACCTCAAAACAAAGCATTTCCGCGTAACGGCCAATAATAATTATTAATGCACGCACTTTTCTTTTAAAAAGCTTCTTTTGTTGGGTCGTCCATCAATGTGTTTTTGTTTTTGGTGCCAGTTAGTTTAGTTAATGCTTAACTGCATCAAAGAGGTTCGGGGAGGCCTGCGGTATTTCAACACTTCCCGTGGCTTTGGTGCAAATGCATTCCTGCATCCCACCACACGAAGAAACAAAAGCACCCGTCGAGGGTGTGACCTCGGTGACCTCTGCGCTACTGCGCGCAGGCGTGTTCATTCACAGCATGAAATAAGTGACAGTGGAGCAATGGAATCGAGCGCATCAATCAAGGGCATCTACGTCGCTACATTAGCATTTTATGGGAATTATGTTGGAGGATTTGATTAAAACCGAATTGCTCACTTGCGCAACCTGGGAGAGTCGCAGTAAAGGCAACGGAGTTTTTCCATGTTTCAAAAGTATAAGTCATGCACAGTCGAGAACAATGTGACAATGATTAGACACAGCGATGGACCACCCAGAGCCCATCACGAGCTGCGTGAGTCACTTCTTCAGCTTCTTCTTCTTGTAAAACAGATTTGCATGGAGTCTGTAGCTTGTAACACTAAATAAGTACTGAAATATGAGATTATTCCTTCATTCCAGTGTAAATGCACAGGTCTTTTCTTTAAGCCAACATGAAATGCTGTTCCTAACTCAGTTCATTTCTGTAATCTGATATATTTCAGAATAAAAAAAGGATGAGAAGTGACTGTTACATACCCGATGGAGTCAGGTGGACGGAGGGATTGTAAAGATGGATTCATGATGTTGAGCAAAAAGGAAAGTCAACACAGAGCTGGAGCAAGTTATTATGCCATAATGAATTGTGCACAATAAAACTAGGAACGTGAATTTAAATGTTGATATCTTTGGTACACTAAATCAATCAATAAAAATAGGTAATAAAATAAATAAATAAAACAAAATAAACAAATAAAACAAAACAAATAAATAAAACAAGCATTAAAACAAACAAACAAACAATTAAAAATAAAACATACATACATAAATAAATAAATAAAAAAAATATAAATAAATAAAGCATACCTAAATACAACATTAAAAATAATAAAGGAATAAAACAAAATAAATAAAGAAAATGTAAAAAAAAATAAAAAAAAATACAAAAATAAACCAATAAAAACAAATAAACTAAACATAAATAGATACATACATCAATAAAACATTAAAAATAAATAAAACACAAAAATAAACCAATAAAACAAAAATAAATAACTAAATAAACATTAATTAATTAATTAAAAATAAATACATGCATGCCTACCAACATACTTACAGTAATAATGTTGGAAAGTATGCACTGCAAAAAATGCTTTTTTTACTTCGTGTTTTTGTCTTGTTTCTAGTCCAAATATCTAAAAATTCTTAAATCAAGATGCATTTTCTAGACAAGTAAAAATTGTTGTCTTGTTTTCAGAAAAAGTAAGTCAAAATTAAGTGAGTTTTTGCTTAAAACAAGCAAAATACTCTACCAATGCCAATTTCAAACCGAAATCAAGATTATTTTGCTTTTCTGAAAACAATACAATCATTTTTACTTCCTGATTTAAGAATTTTTAGATATTTGGACTGGAAACAACAAAAGCATTTTTTGCATGGATGAATGGATAGATAGATAGATAGATAGATAGATAGATAGATAGATAGATAGATAGATAGATAGATAGATAGATAGATAGATAGATAGATAGATAGATAGATAGATAGATAGATAGATAGATAGATAGATAGATAGATAGATAGATAGATAGATAGATAGATAGATAGATAGATAGATAGATAGATAGATAGATAGATAGATAGATAGATAGATAGATAGATAGATAGATAGATAGATAGATAGATAGATAGAAAGACATGTTAAACCCTAATCATAAGCAATAGTGATGCCTTCGCAACTAAACAGAAGGTCTATCATTACCGAATGTCTTCATCTGTCTGTGGAACACCACTATAATTAGTCAGATTTCTAAATCTTGTTTTAAGGATATTGAGATATTTGCATTGGACAAAAAGACTAAAATACTGATGAAGATAATGATTTTTTTGCACTGAAATGAGAACGCAACTTCATGAGTCCATCTATTGTTCCTCTAAACCACAATTCTTTATCAACTCAACGTTCTGTAGATTCTCTCCAGACTCACTGATTAAGTAAAACCATCTGTCATCTCAATTAGAAGTCCAGCTTGTACTTGCTTTTTCCTGTGGATGAGTCTTTCAAGACGACACAGAGGTTTCTGGTGTTTCTCGAATTCCCGGACAGTGATTGGTCATGCGGCAGGCCTGCTCTGTCAGACTGAACCTCTGAGAGAAATGATCATCGGGTTTCTTTCCGTCATCAGTTTGGGTGCAGATTTTATTGTCTAAGAGACAAGGAGAGTTACTGTCACCACGGCAGACTGTTCATGTTATGTCTACCAAAGGCGGGGAGTTTATAGCCAGAAAATAACACTGATATGGACAAATATATGGACAAATATTCACAATATTGCTTAATCAAAGCAAAATATATTATTGATTTTTTTCAGCCAGCCCTATGTCAACCAACGCTCTTAAAATACATAGTTTTTCAGACTTAGAATTTGTAGAACAGCAACTATTAATGTAATATTGTATATTTGATTAAATTCCCAGTGGGAATGAGTGTAGTGTTTCTCAGGGCAGGGAAGGTCGAGGTGTAAACACTGCCCGGGATAATTGCAGGCTAACATCTCATCTTTTCATAAACTCAGCACAAAAATGTTGATGTATTTAACATGGCTGCCCCAAAATTACAATTCCTGAACCTGAGAAAATGTCACTGCTTTTGGAGCACCACAGAGGCTTTGGCCGAGGGCCTCCACTGACCTTGGACCAGTCGGGACCACACACATCACCTTTCGGCAGGCCCGGCCTGGCGCGAGTCCTCTGGCCTCAGAGCGGCGAGGAGATCCGCCATGGTGAGAGGTGAAAGCGCACTGGTCACTTCCACACTGCTTTTCCAATGCTGGCCATGACTAATTTAAGCAAACAGACACACACACACACACACAGCATCAGGGTGACTAGGGAGTCTTGTGCGTCAACTCAAAAAGTTGAAATAATATGAATAAAGTCCATGATTGAGGGACTTAATTGAGTTTAGGAATCTGCAGGTGGGTTATGTAAACAGACAAACGCATTGCCTAAAGGCCTGGATCTCCAATATAATGTGAAATTATCGAAAACCGAATCCTGTCTTAAGAGTGAGTGGATTCATTCAAATAGACTCAATAGTTCAAATTAGATTCAGTCATTTGCCAAGATGATGCATTTGAGGCTGTTTTGACTAACATGACTGTGTGTGGGATCATTTATTGGAGTGGCTGGTTGAAGCCCATTGTGGATTCTGAGAAAACGATGCTTTTGGTTGGCGGGAGAAGTGGTTCAGGCAACTCAAGGATGTTGAATGGAGTCTGAGATTACTCTGAAGCCACGGCGGCCTCCATCCCCACAGGAAGAGCTGCAATAAATTCAAAAACACGGTGCTTGGCACGCTTGGGGTTATAGATATGACTAAAAAAAGGTCTGAAGGTTGGTTTAAAAAGACTTCAAAATGGCTTTTTGTGGATTGAGTGGAATAAATAGCTTTTTTTTTTTCTCTCACCTATTCAGTATAAAATCCAAGATTTCCATCGTATTGGCCTGCAAAACTGACTTTATGTGGATCGACTGGAATAAATCAATTGTTTTCTCTCACATATTCAGTATAAAGTCCAAGATCACATCATATTGGCCTGCAAAACAGACAAAACTGACTTTTTGTGGATCGAGTGGAATAAATCAATTGTTTTCTCTCACATATGCAGTATCAAGTCCAAGATTGCCATTGTATTTACCTGCAAAACAGAGTTTTTGTGAATCTAGCGGAATAAATCGATTGTTTTCTATCACGTATTCAGTATTAATTCCAAGACTGCCATTGTACTGGCCTGCAAAAAGACAAAACTGATTTTTTTGTGGATTGAGCAGAATAAATTGATTGATTTCTCTCACATACTCAGTATAAAGTCCAAGATTTCCATCGTATTGGCCTGTAAAACTGACTTTTTGTGAATCTAGTGGAATAAATTGATTGATTTATCTCACCTATACAGTATAAAGTACAAGATTTCCATCATATTGGCCTGTAAAACAGACAAACTGACTTTTTGTGGATCAAGTGGAATAAATTGATTGATTTATCTCACCTATACAGTATAAAGTACAAGATTTCCATCATATTGGCCTGTAAAACAGACAAACTGACTTTTTGTGGATCAAGTGGAATAAATTGATTGATTTCTCTTACATACTCAGTATAAAGTCCAAGATTTCTATTGTATTGGCCTGTAAAACTGACTTTTTGTGGACTGAGTAGAATAAATTGATTGTTTTCTCTCACCTATACAGTATAAAGTACAAGATTTCCATCATATTGGCCTGTAAAACAGACAAACTGACTTTTTGTGGATCAAGTGGAATAAATTGATTGTTTTCTCTCACATACTCAGTATAAAGTCCAAGATTTCCATCATATTGGCCTGTAAAACTGACTTTTTGTGAATCTAGTGGAATAAATTGATTGATTTATCTCACCTATACAGTATAAAGTACAAGATTTCCATCATATTGGCCTGTAAAACTGACTTTTTGTGAATCTAGTGGAATAAATTGATTGATTTATCTCACCTATACAGTATAAAGTACAAGATTTCCATCATATTGGCCTGTAAAACAGACAAAACTGACTTTTTGTGGATCAAGTGGAATAAATTGATTGATTTCTCTTACATACTCAGTATAAAGTCCAATATTTCTATTGTATTGGCCTGTAAAACTGACTTTTTGTGAATCTAGTGGAATAAATTGATTGTTTTCTCTCACCTATACAGTATAAAGTACAAGATTTCCATCATATTGGCCTGCAAAACAGACAAAACTGACTTTTTGTGAATCTAGTGGAATAAATTGATTGATTTCTCTCACATACTCAGTATAAAGTACAAGATTTCCATCGTATTGGCCTGTAAAACTGACTTTTTGTGAATCTAGTGGAATAAATTGTTTTATCTCACCTATACAGAATAAAGTACAAGATTTCCATCATATTGGCCTGCAAAACAGACAAAACTGACTTTTTGTGGATCAAGTGGAATAAATTGATTGATTTCTCTCACATACTCAGTATAAAGTCCAACATTTCCATCGTATTGGCCTGTAAAACTGACTTTTTGTGAATCTAGTGGAATAAATTGTTTTCTCTCACTGATACAGTATAAAGTACAAGATTGCCATTATTTTG
>CM074455.1:2047500-2152500 GCA_037101425.1 Elopichthys bambusa
TTCCTCAAGAACCAATGAGGTTCAATCTTGTGTTACGCATCACGTTTGAGCTTCACAAGAACCAATGAGGTTCAATCTTGTGTTACGCATCACGTTTGAGCTTCACAAGAACCAATGAGGTTCATTCTCGTGTTACGCAGCACGTCTGAGCTTCTTCAAGAACCAGTGAGGTTCATTCTCGTGTTACGCAGCACGTTTGAGCTTCCTCAAGAACCAATGAGGTTCAATCTTGTGTTACGCAGCACGTTTGAGCTTCCTCAAGAACCAATGAGGTTCAATCTTGTGTTACGCATCACGTTTGAGCTTCACAAGAACCAATGAGGTTCAATCTTGTGTTACGCAGCACGTTTGAGCTTCCTCAAGAACCAATGAGGTTCAATCTTGTGTTACGCAGCACGTTTGAGCTTCCTCAAGAACCAGTGAGGTTCATTCTCGTGTTACGCAGCACGTTTGAGCTTCCTCAAGAACCAATGAGGTTCAATCTCGTGTTACGCAGCACGTTTGAGCTTCCTCAAGAACCAATGAGGTTCAATCTTGTGTTACGCATCACGTTTGAGCTTCACAAGAACCAATGAGGTTCATTCTCGTGTTACGCAGCACGTTTGAGCTTCCTCAAGAACCAATGAGGTTCAATCTTGTGTTACGCAGCACGTTTGAGCTTCCTCAAGAACCAATGAGGTTCATTCTCGTGTTACGCAGCACGTTTGAGCTTCCTCAAGAACCAATGAGGTTCAATCTCGTGTTACGCAGCACGTTTGAGCTTCCTCAAGAACCAATGAGGTTCAATCTCGTGTTACGCATCACGTTTGAGCTTCACAAGAACCAATGAGGTTCATTCTCGTGTTACGCAGCACGTTTGAGCTTCCTCAAGAACCAATGAGGTTCAATCTTGTGTTACGCAGCACGTTTGAGCTTCCTCAAGAACCAATGAGGTTCATTCTCGTGTTACGCAGCACGTTTGAGCTTCACAAGAACCAATGAGGTTCAATCTTGTGTTACGCATCACGTTTGAGCTTCAGCAAGAACCAATGAGGTTCATTCTCGTGTTACTCAGCACGTTTGAGCTTCTTCAAGAACCAATGAGGTTCAATCTTGTGTTACGCAGCACGTTTGAGCTTCTTCAAGAACCAATGAGGTTCAATCTCGTGTTACGCAGCACGTTTGAGCTTCTTCAAGAACCAATGAGATTCAATCTTGTGTTACGCAGCACGTTTGAGCTTCACAAGAACCAATGAGGTTCATTCTCGTGTTACGCAGCACGTTTGAGCTTCCTCAAGAACCAATGAGGTTCAATCTTGTGTTACGCAGCACGTTTGAGCTTCATCGAGAAGCAATGAGGTTCAATCTTGTGTTACGCAGCACGTTTGAGCTTCACAAGAACCAATGAGGTTCAATCTTGTGTTACGTAGCATGTTTGAGCTTCACAAGAACCAATGAGGTTCAATCTCGTGTTACGCAGCACGTTTGAGCTTCACAAGAACCAATGAGGTTCAATCTCGTGTTACGCAGCACGTCTGAGCTTCATCAAGAGCCAATGAGGTTCATTCTCATGTTACGCAGCACGTTTGAGCTTCCTCAAGAACCAATGAGTTTCAATCTTGTGTTACGCAGCACGTTTGAGCTTCAGCAAGAACCAATGAGGTTCATTCTCGTGTTACTCAGCACGTTTGAGCTTCTTCAAGAACCAGTGAGGTTCAATCTTGTGTTACGCATCACGTTTGAGCTTCACAAGAACCAATGAGGTTCATTCTCGTGTTACGCAGCACGTCGGAGCTTCTTCAAGAACCAGTGAGGTTCATTCTCATGTTACGCAGCACGTTTGAGCTTCCTCAAGAACCAATGAGGTTCATTCTCGTGTTACGCAGCACGTTTGAGCTTCACAAGAACCAATGAGGTTCAATCTCGTGTTACGCAGCACGTTTGAGCTTCCTCAAGAACCAGTGAGGTTCAATCTTGTGTTACGCATCACGTTTGAGCTTCAGCAAGAACCAATGAGGTTCATTCTCGTGTTACTCAGCACGTTTGAGCTTCCTCAAGAACCAATGAGGTTCATTCTCGTGTTACGCAGCACGTTTGAGCTTCCTCAAGAACCAATGAGGTTCTTTCTCGTGTTACGCAGCACGTTTGAGCTTCCTCAAGAACCAGTGAGGTTCATTCTCGTGTTACGCAGCACGTTTGAGCTTCCTCAAGAACCAGTGAGGTTCATTCTCGTGTTACGCAGCACGTTTGAGCTTCCTCAAGAACCAATGAGGTTCATTCTCGTGTTACGCAGCACGTTTGAGCTTCCTCAAGAACCAATGAGGTTCATTCTCATGTTACGCAGCACGTTTGAGCTTCCTCAAGAACCAATGAGGTTCATTCTCATGTTACGCAGCACGTTTGAGCTTCTTCAAGAACCAGTGAGGTTCATTCTCGTGTTACGCAGCACGTTTGAGCTTCTTCAAGAACCAGTGAGGTTCATTCTCGTGTTACGCAGCACATCTGAGCTTCCTCAAGAACAAATGAGGTTCAATCTTGTGTTACGCAGCACGTTTGAGCTTCCTCAAGAACCAATGAGGTTCATTCTCGTGTTACGCAGCACGTTTGAGCTTCACAAGAACCAATGAGGTTCAATCTCGTGTTACGCAGCACGTTTGAGCTTCCTCAAGAACCAATGAGGTTCAATCTCGTGTTACGCAGCACGTTTGAGCTTCTTCAAGAACCAATGAGGTTCATTCTCGTGTTACGCAGCACGTCTGAGCTTCTTCAAGAACCAGTGAGGTTCATTCTCATGTTACGCAGCACGTTTGAGCTTCCTCAAGAACCAATGAGGTTCAATCTTGTGTTACGCAGCACGTTTGAGCTTCCTCAAGAACCAATGAGGTTCATTCTCGTGTTACGCAGCACGTTTGAGCTTCCTCAAGAACCAATGAGGTTTATTCTCGTGTTACGCAGCACGTTTGAGCTTCTTCAAGAACCAGTGAGGTTCATTCTCGTGTTACGCAGCACGTTTGAGCTTCATCAAGAAGCAATGAGGTTCAATCTTGTGTTATGCATCACGTTTGAGCTTCACAAGAACCAATGAGGTTCATTCTCGTGTTACGCAGCACGTTAGAGCTTCAGCAAGAACCAATGAGGTTCAATCTCGTGTTACGCAGCACGTTTGAGCTTCCAGAAGAGGTTTGTTCTCTTGCGTCAAGCAGGTTCGGTTGAGCTTCTGTTCACTGATCAATGTTTATATGTGAATAAAATCCTTAGTTGTATCAAATAAAGTGATCGAGTCTCTTCGGAAAAGTTGTACTAAACCGCTCAATTCATATGGATTAGTTTTAAGATCTCTTTATGAACTTTTTGAAGCGTCAAAGTGGTAGTTGTGTAGACTGTCAATGGAGGGAAAGAAATCTCTCAGATTTCATTAAAAAGATCTTCATTTGTGTTCCGAAGATGAACGAAAGTCTTTCGGGTTTGGAACGACGTGAGGGTGAGTAATTAATGATATAATTTTCATTTTTGGGTGAACTCTCCCTTCTATCCCTGTATATAACCTTTTCTGCTAATGGTGTAGTTTACAGCAATCCTTGTTTTCAGTGTCCACGTTGTTATTTGCGACCATTGGAAGCTGATAATGCATCTGCAAAGAATCCCAACACTCAGTGGCATGAGAGGAATATCCAACCCAAACCACTGATCGTAGATTTGTCTGTTTATGTTTTCCCAGTCTCTTGTACTGTTCCCGAAACTCTCTGGCTCTTTACAGGCCTCACCACTCAAAAAAACCTTGTAACTTGGACTTCTGGAAGCCTGCGGCTATTTATGTTTTGATGGACAACCTGATAGACAATGAGCTGTCCAGTTTTATGAACGTTTCAGCTCTTGAAACTTGAGTTTCTTGAGCGTATTTCCATCGGCTAGTCTCCGCATCTGTCGTGAACGGGTTTTAAGTAGTTACTTTGTGCTTCCAAAACACTGATACGTGATCCAACACAGTGAGTGCGTGGTTTTTGCGTTTGTGAAACCATGTTTATTTACTCTGGGAAGGTTAATAGTGCATTATTATATCTGTCACCGAGCCCTATGGCACTGCAAACGTAACCCCAGGCCGGGTTTTTCAGCTCTATGATAGCATTTTGTCTACAAGCGTATCCAAGTGAGTTTCATAAACTTGATTTATAGGATTTCTTTAACCCACTTCACACTGTACGCCTCACTCATGTAAACAGACGTTTGTGCTGCGGCCTGCATGAGGAAATTTGAAGTTTTACAGGTTCATAGCAAATCAATTACAGTTTGATGGCTGACAAGAATAAATGTGGCTATAATGTTGATGTAGTTGGCAAACATATGCAAACAAAGCGCTATTAAACCTTAGATCAATATAAATGTAGCGCAGCGAACCCTATAAATTTATTTTTTTTTGTTTATCCTGTTTGCTAACCAGGGCTTGACGTTGACACCCGCCAAATTCAGCAGTGGCATGTAACACAGTCACTCCCACTTTTGCGGCTTTCAGCGTGAAGCACAACTCTTTAATTATTTAATGCGTGCAGGTTAAGTGTTTCGTCCAGCATCTCAGAGCGGCTCCGTTCAGAGTAAATGCTGCTCCACATGAACCCAATCTCTGCATGTGCTGTTTGGGTTTCCAGTAACGTGCATTTGGGAACGGATACAGTCCGACGCGCTTTGCGTTTCATAGCGAATTGTTGCACTGTTATCATTTACATGCTTGGAGTGCATCTAATCAGCTCAGTTAACAAACTCCATCTCTGCATGTGCTGTGAGTTTGGGTTGCTTATAACAGTCATCTGGGAACGCAATGTGCGCCATTTTACCAGATTTGTAATGAAAATGATTTACAAACCTATGGCAGCACTGGATTACTATGTTTCTAAATATGCAATTGTTGTTCATCGTGACTTCAAAATAAAACCCTCGGTCTGAGTTTGCATGTTTTGATGTCCACATGTTCAAGAAATTAGCATCTTTAGCATAAAGAAGTGGCTAAATATTAAAGATTAAGCGTACGTTTGAATTAAATGTTGTTTTGATCATGCTATTAAGTTTAACAACAACAAACACCAGGCCGTTGGCGCCCTCTGTAGGCATTTGCTGTTGTAAGTAATGTGCATAAGTTGATTGTTCATATTATGTATATTACATTATGTATTTTCAATAAAACCAAACAATTTGAACCAATTATTATTGCCTAATTGTTATTATATATATGAAGAATTTAGTTCCAAAATGCTATGAATCCATTTTGATTCATTTGAGTAAAAATATGTTTTCTTTACCAAGATGAAAACCACTATTTTCTTTCACATAGTATCTTTAGGTTATAATAACATTAAAAATTCAAATCCAGATTTTGATTTTCAAAGATTTATTATAAAAACTGATTATTTTTCCCCCAAAATGCAATAAATCCATGACACGTTTTTTTTTTTTTTTTCCTCCCCAAAATGCATTTAATCCACTGAATCAATATAAAAGTTATTTTTCATATTGAAACTGTTGAAAAATACATAAAGTAAGTTGATCCACATATATGACAGCCTCTTGGTCAATACTAATCTTATAGAAACAGGCACTGGACTAAAAATACATTCAGTCATCGCTCCCAAAATGCATTCAACGGGTCATCTTGTTAATGCTATAAATTAATTATGTCTCCATTACCAATTAAAACACATTTGCCGAGTACATTGGAATTGACTGCAACTACCCAGGGGCGTAGCTATACTGCAAACATTCAAATAGCAATCATGTAATATATATATATATATATATATATATATATATATATATATATATATATATATATATATTAATACTATCAGATGTTTAGAAACAAAACTAGCAATGCCAGATTCGAGAATTAATCATTCTTTGTCAAACGGCTTTTAAAAACTGTTCATGATTCAGTTTTGGGGATGTTTGATGCTGTTTGTCAGCATTTTTCCTCCTCCCGACTCGAGCGCCTCATCTTTTTATTCTCCTCACGTAAATGATTAGATTTCAATGACTTGCGTTTCTTCCCCACCGCAGAAACCACCACAGGTTCATCAATGCAGTCATCATTATTCATTTTTCTGTTTTTGTTGA
Source organism: Elopichthys bambusa (assembly GCA_037101425.1). Taxonomy (NCBI): domain Eukaryota; kingdom Metazoa; phylum Chordata; class Actinopteri; order Cypriniformes; family Xenocyprididae; genus Elopichthys; species Elopichthys bambusa. Next base: position 2,053,582 of record CM074455.1, read on the forward strand.
TCACAAAGTACAAAGTAGATAAGAAAAACTAGGATGCCGGGTGTATTCAGAGCGCTGCCATTACTGTCTACATGGTATGCTGTGATTGGCTGAGCGGGTTATATCGCATTCTGCAGAGAAGGGAGATTGGCGTTTGTCGCGGTTTGGAAAAATAAGGAGAAAACATGACAGAATAACACGGCGGATATCGCATTTTGAGTGAAATTAAAAAGTGACTTTTCAGTACCGACCAGATACAATACTGATTTTTTTTTTTTAACCAAACTCTTCATGTACTTTAAGTCATTTTAAAGGCTATTCACTTTTTTTTTTTTTTTATCTGATTACTTGATTAATTGTCAAAATATTTGACAGATTACTCGAATAGTTATTAGTGACAGCCCTAGATTAGTTAAAAAAAAAAAAAAAAGTTTACTTAAGTCCTAACTAAGTGGGTCAACTAATTGCATTTAATATAAATTTAAACACCATTACATTTTCATGTAATTGTAAATAAATTACATTCAGTTTGCATTTAAGTATATTGTCTTGAAATACATTATCTGTATCTGTATTACTTATTCTGTAATAAATACTCTTTTTAAAAGTATGCTAAAATGTACTTTGAAGTGCACTGGGTGCCATTAGTAAAGCTTGAATTCAAACGCTAGACTTTGCTAGATAATCGAATGCGGTAAAGATCCTTCAGAAATCCACTGTAGGAATATTTCATCTTGAAGTAGACTTTGCAAGTGCACTCGTGGCTTCTGACAATCTGAAAACCCAGGAGCTAGAGAATTTACCTCAGACAAACAACTAGGCACAACTACAGACAAAACAAATTAGCGTCTTGGAATGAGACGCAAAACCCAAACAAACACCAGAGATTGTTTGGCCAAGAAAGCTCACCAGTTTTAACTCCGTGTGCATGTTTATTTTTCTGTTTTCTGGTTTTCATTTGCTTCAGTTTGCCCTCCGTGAGGTCTCCATTCTGCAAGACTGAACAACCAGAATGGGTAATCCCACAAAAAAAGAGTGCTTCCCATTTTTTCCGCACATCGTAGGTTGCCCTCAAGTTCAAGATGGAGGAAAACAATTAAAAATTTCTCAATGCAGCGATGTGCTTTCCATGACTGCAATAGTTAATGATTAGTTGGTAAACACTGTAAAGACGGCCTCGAGCGGCAATTCCTTGCATTTAAGAATCTAAAAAGACAATGAGGAACATTCCAAAATAGCTGTGTTTTGGAACATGGCAGCTGGTTTTAGCTGGTCATTAGCGGGCCAACCAGCTTCTAAAAACCAGACTGACCACCTTTAACCCTATAAAGCTACACTCAAAAAAAAAAAAAAAAAATGCTGGGTTAAAAACAACCCAAGTATCAACTATTGTTTAAAAATGACTATATGTCTGGCTTAAAATGAACCCAAAATAGGTTGGAAATTAAAAATCAGACACATAATCACTAGAGACAACAATAATAATCAAAAGGTGAATGTTTATTAATAAGCAATTTAATAAATGTTTATTGTTTAATTATTATTCATTACACATATTAATAAATGTTCATTTCCAACATATTTTGGGTCCATTTTAAGCAAGCAATACAGTAATCTTTAAACAATAGTTGAGTTAAATAAAACTACCCAGCATGTTGGGCAAACATTTAACCCAGTCGCTGGGTTTGTCCATTTTTAACCCAACATGGGTTGTTTTTTAGAGTGTACTTTATCATATTTGATACACAATATCTAAGGCCTCTAAATGCAGACCTGCAAACTCATAAGAGGTGAAAAAGGTGATGAAGTAAATAGTTGTAGGGGGGTCTGAGAAACTTTTACCTTCAATTCAATGTTGATTAATTTGGGGCCTATAAAGTACATGGCAAATTTCCTCTAAGAAAAAAATCTCTCTCAGCTAATGCTGTAAACTATACAGGGAGCAACAGTTTTATGTACATCATTATAATATTAAAGGTTAAAATGAATCGATTTGTAAGCTACTTAGATATTTACCCATAAAGAAGTTTTTATAATAACGTTTTTAATGACATAATTATGTTTCTACTCTTTTTTAGGCTATATAAACATTTAAATGGTGGCTGTCATAAAACGGATTTATTCAAACATACATTCAATACTGAAGTACATGTTAAGTACAAATACAAGGGCCTATAGTGCATATATTTAGCAAAATGCTCCTCTCGAAGTTCAATTTTTGGACACTGAACGGCTTTTCTGAGGTAAATGGGACAGAAAATGTGACATTTTTTACAATGTTTTATTGACGTCTTCCTGCCGTTGAAACGCTCATTGAGCGATTACATGAGACATGATACGGATTTCGTTAAGTTGTACTGTATCTTTCAACATACCTTCAGAGGTTCTTTTTATGTTTAATATTTTTTTGTTGTAACTAGTGAAGTGGAAGAGACGATCGTCAATGCCACAGAGCGCCAGGAAAGATCGCGACAGAGACGTGACGTCTATGATCTCAATGCAGTCTATGGGAAAGCAGCCCATTTTCAATTCTTTTAAGGTTTATTGTGCTCGCAATTTCACCTTGACACACCCCCTTACCGGGAAAAAAAAAAAAAATCTCTTCGGATCTACACAATTCACATAAATGACATATTTTGATTCAAAACGGCGAATTTAACTGAAAAGCGACTAGTTTGCAGGTATGTAAATGATCAAAACTTTGCTGAAAAACCTGTAGCACATAATCTACTATATGCTTTCCGTTGTCTGATTTGATAGTTCATACTTTTATAGCAAGTAAAAATTGTACAAATGTCCATCTTCAGCTCGTGGTCTTTCAGCTGTGAAATCTTTACTCTTTTTTTTTGTGTACACATAATAAGTAATATTTCAAGATGAACATTACTGGACTAAAGCAACTTAGGTTTACCCAAAGAATGAAATCAAACATGACAATTCTAATTTATGGAATATTGCAATATTTATGATTTATTCGTGAACATTTTTATTTTTTTTCTTTAATTTCCCCACCCTCTTGGCAACCTGTCACTCACATGGGATCCACCAATAGCAAGCCACAACCACCCAATCAATTCCCCATGGACAAAATCAAGCCCCGCCCTACATTTGTTCTTGTTTGCGATGCAGTTTCACTCAGATATGCGTCACAATAGGGAAGAAAAGACTATCACAACTTCCATTTCATGCCGACTTTAACATGTTTTCTTAGTGTGAAGAACATTTTAAAAATCTAAAGCATCTTTTCCGTATTTGAAAGGTTCTATGGATGTTAAAGGTTATTCATGGAACCTTTTGGCGCTTTTCCACTGCAGTTTAGTACCGCTTCAAAGTGGGTGGGATTACAGATTTATCGTTATAGTTGCGCCGCCTCTACTGTCGTTTGGTTTGGTGTCTCATATCGTAAATCCAATGACGCTGGTAGTGACGATTGTCTCTGACCAATCAGTGATCTGCAGTGTTCATGTTTAGTATCAGTATGGCTTGCGTGGAACCTCAACCAAGGTGGTACTATTTAAAGTGAGCTGTACCAAGCTGTACCATGCAGTGGAAAAACGCCAATAGATTCCAGTAAAAAAGAATATTATTTTTTAGCATTGCATGAGCCAAAATGCAGCTACTGTTATTTAATATTAGTGCATATAAAGAACAGAAACCTCAAAACTAAATGCCACCATAAGAGCCGTTAATGTTGATGCAGTGAAAGCAACTAATCCACAACGGACAAAAAGCTACAATGTGTTCCATCAAAACTGTCATCCAAATGCGCAAATGTGTGGCCCCAACACTGGTTCACTGCAAGTCCGAGAGCCTGTTTTGTTGACATTTTTGGGAAGGGTCTCCATTTCACACAATTCATACATGACACGTCGTTAAAGATATTTGCGTCCTTACCGACGTTCCCTCCAAGCCAAACGCTGCTCGCCTAGTTTGTGGTTCCTCCATGTCACTTCCAGAACAGAGCAATATTTTCCTGATTAATTAATTTCAACCATCAGAAGTTCTGCAGAACACATAAATATCGAAAAACGTCTACTTTATTGAAACCACAAAAGGATTCTGGTATTGTCCAAGACACACAACCTTCCTGGAGAGGTCACTCGCCCTATTTTCTGCTCTGGTGGGCAGGGGAAGCAGTAGTGACCATTGGAATGCTCTGGTTTTGGTTGTATGTTTGAGCTTAAGCCTTTCTGATACCCTCTTCCCAAACACACCGACCAACCGGCCCCTGCCATCTCAGGCCACGGCCCCCGAAACCAGTGGCTCGAAGCCCAAATCCACTCCTTCCCTTTTTCGGAAGGTCCTGAAAACAACAGCAGGGTGTAATCTGTGGAATGACCAGAGCATCTGATAAAGGCTTGTGTCCTTGTTCTTCAAAGGACTGGGAATGGATTACTGGAGATGCTTGGCATCCAATTAAAACTCTTCTTTTCCCACCATTTCATGGCAGATGATTAAGTTCCAGGAAGACAAACCCTAAGATTATCAGGTCAAAAGTGAAAAGTCAATCCCAAGAGGGCAAAGCAGGTGATGACCTGAACGCTAATGTTGGTGCAGTAAAAGCAACCAATCCACAACGGGCAAAAAGCTACAATGTGTTTCATCAAAACTGCCATCCAAATATGTGGATATGTATATAGACAATAGAAGCCAAAAGTGACGGGAAATTGTGCAAACATAATTTTTGGCCAGGCTGTCATAAAAAGAAATTATGAACGCGTGCTAAAACAAGAGCGAACCAACAAAATATTAATAACTGATGATGTTGTAGTCAATGTTTGCTTTTTTCTGTGAGCTTTTTGTTTTTCTATGCATTTTTTTTTTTGCATAGTAAAATAAAACCTGTAGCTGTAATTTGCCAAATAATGTTGTCAGATAAATACCTTAACCAAGTGTAGTGTTCTATTAAAAACAATAATGAAAAATATATATTTTCCACATATTTTCATGGTTTACTCAAACCTGTAGGGTCATTAAAACCAAATATATATATATATATATATATACACACACACACACACACACATATATATATATATATATATATATATACATATATATATGTGTGTGTGTGTGTGTGTGTGTGTGTGTGTGTATATATATATATATATATATATATACACACACATATACATATATATATATACACACACACACATATACATACATATATATATATATACACACACATATACATATATACACATATATATATGTGTGTGTGTGTGTTTATTTTTTTAATTAATTTTTATAATAAGTTATATAATATAAATAAAATAAAATTTAAAATAAATAAATATATAAAATATATATTATTATTTTAATATGTTTTATAATAAAGTAGTTATATAATATAAATAAAATATAAAATAAATATATTAAAATCAATACATTTATTAATATTAATAATAATAATTAATAAAAATATAATATTAATTAAAACAATGATTTGAAATAATATTAATATATTTATATACTTATAAACTATACTGTCAGCCAGAAAAAAAATCGTATTACACACACACATATATAAATAATACTATTAAAATATTAATTATACTCTATTTACTAATTTTATTAAATCACTAATAATTATAAAACTATAATAATAATAATAATAATATAAATTATAATATTATAAAACACTATTAATTAAAATAGTAGCTGCATTATTTATTATATTTTATAATATATATTTAAAACTGATCATTTTTGTAATTAAATAATATTTATATACTAAATAATTTAACTATGGAAAAACTGCAAAATTCACTCTGCGAACATAAATGTAACTTTATTTAACGTTTCAGCCAACTTAAGCCCTTCATTCGACATTTTGATATTTGTTGTTGTTGTTGTTGAACTCTAATTTTAGTGTATACTAAATATTTTAAGATAAATTATTTGGTGTTTTGTTGAGATTTTTGGTGGAAAAAAAGTCTCTATTTCACATAATTTACCATTGAATCATTGAAGATATTTGCGTCCTTGCTGACGTTCCCTCCAAGCCAAACAGCGTTCGCCTCATTTGCGGTTCCTCCACGTCACACTTCCAGCCAAAAAGGCATCTTGTACAATTAAGAAAACCCGAAGATTATCAGGTCAGAAGTGAAAGGTCAATCACAAGAGGGTAAAGCAGGTGTTGACCTGAACGATCCAAGTCTGGGAATCTCTTCGTCCCCATTCAGTCGACGTGTCTTACGCAACCCATGGGGAAGTGTCTCTTTCTTCTAAGCCAAGCTTTGTTTCCAAAAGCCGCATTTTAAGGGGCTTAATCCGTGAGCCAAATTTACCGCCGGTTGATTCCTGCGCAACAATTAAAAACTCCAGCTTTTGGCTGGCATTCCAGTGACTGGCACTGACTGGGCAACCTTGGCACAGGAGCTTCACATGGGGCTATTATTTTAATGGAAAAGAGATGGTTATTCACTGCTTCCGTCCAGACATCACTGCAACACAAAGAAGAGATAATGAAGTGAACCAAAAGCTGGCCGTCCTCTAACAGCTCCAGGTCTAAAGCGTGACCCGTGAACGGCAGCACTACACAATGTCACTGCAAATCCCCTGTATTGAAGGCTCTACTATAGTTTTATACCATTTTTTTCTAGTTTAGTGGGGTTTGTATATGACTTCAAATGGTTTAAATAACATTATACTGGAAACAGGAGATAAAGTGGGGTCCAATTACTCTTACATATGACTTGTGTAATAACTCCAACCTCTAGTTATAGGTTAATCCAGTTTCTCTCTGGTTTGTCTGTCACATCCAGGAATAGCCATCTGGCCATCGACCAGCCCAGCAGGATGTATGCGGCCACGTAAAGTTACAGCGCTTCCTGTTTACAACAGCGTGTGACACTTTCTTGGTTTGCGTTTTTGAGTCTGCCTCTGGAAAATCCTTTAGGAGCACCTCTTTTATGTCCATACAGCTCAGTGTCGGTCAATGGGTCAGCAAACACTGCACAATCTCAGCATCACAACACAGAGTTCCCAAAGTCTGCTTGCTGTTTTTGAAGGAAGTGTGCTGGACTGATGAAACCACTGAACGATGCTCATCTGAAACGTGAAATACGAAACGTATATTCTCATGGCAAAGAAGAAAACCACAAAGACAGATCAAGTCGATGTGGTAAACATGAGGCTGTGAGGACAGGAGCAACGGCCCACATGAACGTTCGATTCTTGTCATAGGCAAGCGCAGTGTTATTGTTTCCTGTTCATACGGATCTCCGTTCTCTTTGGAAAGTCCATGTTTTTTCCTTGGTTTTTGGAGACCAAGGCTGCATCCGAAGTCACATACTTCCCTACTATACAGTAGGCGAAAAACAGTATGTGACAAAAAAGAATGTCCAAATTCACAGAAGTTATAAAAGAGATGGCAAAAAGTACTTCTGAAGTGTCCATCATATCATTTTTGCTATCCCATGAGGCCACGGGCGAGGATTCGTGAGTGGCAGTGAAGCGACGCAACTGACGCTGGTAAGTCACATGATCATGACAACATGGCGGATGTAGTGTAGTTCTCACCATCTGACCTTCAGGTGAGCGTGAGAGCATGTTAGCAAATGTCAAGCAGAGCACATCTTACATTTAGGCCAGAAACAGCAAATACGTCAACTTGCACGCAAACTCAAGTTTGCACATTTCATCTACTAATAACGTCAACGTCAATAAAAAAATTAATTAAAAAAAAGTTCACAATTGCAAGAAAAAAGTCAGAATTGTGAGGTAAAAAGTTGCAATTACCTTTTTAATTTTCATAAACAAGCTTTGATACTAACCAGCCTTAATCCTCTGCTGCTGTTCGGCCATTTTTGACCACAACATTTTAGGTTTTGGTTTGTTTTTTCAATTTTTCACTTCATCTGAATGGTATGAAACTTGGTAAAGGTTCTGGTACTTGCTATGTGAACACACACACAAAAATCATGGACATGATTCGAAAAGGTTAAACGCGCCTCAAAAAACAGTCACACTTGTATTGTTCGCAGTCAAAAATGAGCGCATTGGAAATTAATGGGAAGGGATTTCATCTAGTGGAAGCGTTTGGTACTGCGCCCAAACAAAATCTTACTGAAAGCTCATTTTTTGATATATCAAACTCAAATTTGGAACACAGCTTATTTATGGCCTTGATGATCATATAAAGTTTTAAAAATAGTATTTTTATGCATTTTTCATAATAATAAACTTACGCTTTTTTTTTTGACTTCAGCAATAATCTGCCAAGTGTCATCTTTAAAAAGAGACCAAAATTAAGGATTGTGAACACACACAAAAATCATGGACATGATTCGAAAAGATTAAACGCTCCTCAAAAAATAGTCAAATTTGTATTGTTCGCAGTCAAAAATGATGAGTGAATTTCATCTAGTGGAAGCGTTTGGTACTGCACCCAAACAAAATCTTACTGAAAGCTCATTTTTTGAGATATCAAACTCAAATTTGGAACACAGCTTATTTATGGCCTTGATGATCAAATACAGTTTTAAAAATAGTATTTTTATGCATTTTTCATAATGATAAACTTACGCGTCTATAAACTTACGCTTTTTTTTTTTTCACTTCAGCAATAATCTGCTAAGTGTCGTCTTTAAAAAGAGACCAAAATTAAGGCTTGAGCTCCAAAGCATTCAAGATTTACGACAGTTTAAGTTGGAAATTTCTAAAAAAAAAAAAAAAAAGTGGTTTACAGGTAATAAATGGATCATAAATATTCCATAAATATAATTTTTTATGGAATATTTGATTTAATTTATTTATGGAATGATTCATTGTGTAACATTTCCAGCGTGACATAAACTTACATGTGGATTGTGAAGCTGCTCATGCGGACGCTCTTTGTGCCAAGTGGGTTATCTGTGGACAAACCAAAAATATAAATTAAAGAAGTGAATTTTTATCTCTCAATTCGGAGTTCAAGAAGAAAGTCACAACTGTGAGGTAAAAATTACCCTTTTTATTTTTCTTATTCAGTGGCATAAACAAGCTTTGATACTAACCAGCCTTAATCCTCTGCTGCTGTTCGGCCATTTTTGACCACAACATTTTAGGTTTTGGTTTGTTTTTTTAATTTTTCACTTCATCTGAATGGTACGAAACTTGGTAAAGGTTCTGGTACTTGCTATGTGAACACACACAAAAATCATGGACATGATTCGAAAAGGTTAAACGCGCCTCAAAAAACAGTCACACTTGTATTGTTCGCAGTCAAAAATGAGCGCATTGGAAATTAATGGGAAGGGATTTCATCTAGTGGAAGCGTTTGGTACTGCGCCCAAACAAAATCTTACTGAAAGCTCATTTTTTGATATATCAAACTCAAATTTGGAACACAGCTTATTTATGGCCTTGATGATCATATAAAGTTTTAAAAATAGTATTTTTATGCATTTTTCATAATAATAAACTTACGCTTTTTTTTTTGACTTCAGCAATAATCTGCCAAGTGTCATCTTTAAAAAGAGACCAAAATTAAGGATTGTGAACACACACACAAAAATCATGGACATGATTCGAAAAGATTAAACGCTCCTCAAAAAATAGTCAAATTTGTATTGTTCGCAGTCAAAAATGATGAGTGAATTTCATCTAGTGGAAGCGTTTGGTACTGCACCCAAACAAAATCTTACTGAAAGCTCATTTTTTGAGATATCAAACTCAAATTTGGAACACAGCTTATTTATGGCCTTGATGATCAAATACAGTTTTAAAAATAGTATTTTTATGCATTTTTCATAATGATAAACTTACGCGTCTATAAACTTACGCTTTTTTTTTTTTCACTTCAGCAATAATCTGCTAAGTGTCGTCTTTAAAAAGAGACCAAAATTAAGGCTTGAGCTCCAAAGCATTCAAGATTTACGACAGTTTAAGTTGGAAATTTCTAAAAAAAAAAAAAAAAAGTGGTTTACAGGTAATAAATGGATCATAAATATTCCATAAATATAATTTTTTATGGAATATTTGATTTAATTTATTTATGGAATGATTCATTGTGTAACATTTCCAGCGTGACATAAACTTACATGTGGATTGTGAAGCTGCTCATGCGGACGCTCTTTGTGCCAAGTGGGTTATCTGTGGACAAACCAAAAATATAAATTAAAGAAGTGAATTTTTATCTCTCAATTCGGAGTTCAAGAAGAAAGTCACAACTGTGAGGTAAAAATTACCCTTTTTATTTTTCTTATTCAGTGGCATAAACAAGCTTTGATACTAACCAGCCTTAATCCTCTGCTGCTGTTCGGCCATTTTTGACCACAACATTTTAGGTTTTGGTTTGTTTTTTCAATTTTTCACTTCATCTGAATGGTACGAAACTTGGTAAAGGTTCTGGTACTTGCTATGTGAACACACACAAAAATCATGGACATGATTCGAAAAGGTTAAACGCGCCTCAAAAAACAGTCACACTTGTATTGTTCGCAGTCAAAAATGAGTGCATTGGAAATTAATGGGAAGGGATTTCATCTAGTGGAAGCGTTTGGTACTGCGCCCAAACAAAATCTTACTGAAAGCTCATTTTTTGATATATCAAACTCAAATTTGGAACACAGCTTATTTATGGCCTTGATGATCATATAAAGTTTTAAAAATAGTATTTTTATGCATTTTTCATAATAATAAACTTACGCTTTTTTTTTGACTTCAGCAATAATCTGCCAAGTGTCATCTTTAAAAAGAGACCAAAATTAAGGATTGTGAACACACACACAAAAATTATGGACATGATTCGAAAAGATTAAACGCTCCTCAAAAAATAGTCAAATTTGTATTGTTCGCAGTCAAAAATGATGAGTGAATTTCATCTAGTGGAAGCGTTTGGTACTGCGCCCAAACAAAATCTTACTGAAAGCTCATTTTTTGAGATATCAAACTCAAATTTGGAACACAGCTTATTTATGGCCTTGATGATCATATAAAGTTTTAAAAATAGTATTTTTATGCATTTTTCATAATGATAAACTTACGCGTCTATAAACTTACGCTTTTTTTTTTTTCACTTCAGCAATAATCTGCTAAGGGTCGTCTTTAAAAAGAGACCAAAATTAAGGCTTGAGCTCCAAAGCATTCAAGATTTACGACAGTTTAAGTTGGAAATTTCTAAAAAAAAAAAATAAAAAAAAAGTGGTTTACAGGTAATAAATGGATCATAAATATTCCATAAATATAATTTTTTTATGGAATATTTGATTTAATTTATTTATGGAATGATTCATTGTGTAACATTTCCAGCGTGACATAAACTTACATGTGGATTGTGAAGCTGCTCATGCGGACGCTCTTTGTGCCAAGTGGGTTATCTGTGGACAAACCAAAAATATAAATTAAAGAAGTGAATTTTTATCTCTCAATTCGGAGTTCAAGAAGAAAGTCACAACTGTGAGGTAAAAATTACCCTTTTTATTTTTCTTATTCAGTGGCATAAACAAGCTTTGATACTAACCAGCCTTAATCCTCTGCTGCTGTTCGGCCATTTTTTACCACAACATTTTAGGTTTTGGTTTGTTTTTTCAATTTTTCACTTCATCTGAATGGTACGAAACTTGGTAAAGGTTCTGGTACTTGCTATGTGAACACACACAAAAATCATGGACATGATTCGAAAAGGTTAAACGCGCCTCAAAAAACAGTCACACTTGTATTGTTCGCAGTCAAAAATGAGTGCATTGGAAATGAATGGGAAGGGATTTCATCTAGTGGAAGCGTTTGGTACTGCGCCCAAACAAAATCTTACTGAAAGCTCATTTTTTGATATATCAAACTCAAATTTGGAACACAGCTTATTTATGGCCTTGATGATCATATAAAGTTTTAAAAATAGTATTTTTATGCATTTTTCATAATAATAAACTTACGCTTTTTTTTTCACTCCAGCAATAATCTGCCAAGTGTCATCTTTAAAAAGAGACCAAAATTAAGGATTGTGAACACACACACAAAAATCATGGACATGATTCGAAAAGATTAAACGCTCCTCAAAAAATAGTCAAATTTGTATTGTTCGCAGTCAAAAATGATGAGTGAATTTCATCTACTGAAAGCTCATTTTTTTGAGATATCAACTTGTTTAGATTTATGACTTTGATGATAAACTTACGCTTCTATAACTTCAGCAATAATCTGCCAAGTTTCATCTTTAAAAAGAGACCAAAATTAAAGGATTAGTTCACTTTCAAATGAAAATTAGCCCAAGCTTTACTCACCCTCAAGCCATCCTAGGTGTATATGACTTTCTTCTTTCTGACGAACACAATCAGAGATATATTAATAAATATCCTGACCACCTCGCGAGGGTTAAAAAAAAAAATTAAAATTTAGAAATATTGTTTTTGACTGCGCCTGACAATATTGGGTGAGAACAAAACCTCAACTGACTTGAGCTTATCTTCTATAGAGCTGCTTTACAGCTGAAATTAAAGTCATTTCATAATTGATGAACTTTGCAACACTGTTATTTTACTGCTTTGAAACAATCTATATTATATAAATTAATGTTACTTGACTTCTAAAGCCCTGGGTATACTTTGTTTTTGTTTTTTTATGCGTACAGTCGAACGCACAGCACACATACACACACGCGCAGCAATCTCTCGCCACGATTACAACCCTTTCTTTCACGCTAGAGTTGTACAATTGAGGGTACTTTCTAACCTCTTCGCGCAATCTCTGTTGTCGCTGTAGCTTGCATGCGTTCCGTTCTGTTCTATTTATGCAGTTTTTCTTCGTCTACCTTGTGAATCGACGCTCCCAGGGCACGGTTTCCACCTTGTGGATAAACCAATTATTGCAAAAAAAAAAATTAAATGCGCGTACAAGAACAAAAATCCGGCGGTGCGCGTACAGTATGCGCATATGATGACAAAATGTACGCTGACCCCCGCGTACACGTAAAAAAGGGACGTATACTTTGGGCTTTAGTAATAAATCATCCAGTTTAATGGCATATATAAGTGAAGGAAACTCCTTGAGTTCAGCATGTACACATACTTGCAATGCATTGGCTAAGAATTGGCATACTTGTGTAGAGCATGTTTCTTACAATACCATTCATTTTTTCCAAGAGAAACTAAATGAAAGCTTTGTAGGGACTAACACCCACTTCTAACTGTATGATAAGCAGTTAAAACATGCGGGTTGATTGATTCTTTTGAATACGGTAAATCATTGTGTACTTTGTCTTTCTGGAAAATAACAAAAGTGAAAATAAACAGTACTATTTATTTTAGGTTGACGTTCTTTTCCAGGCTTTTCCTGACAACATGCTCACACTATTAATAATAAACTGGAAGACAACAGGGTTGACATTTGTGCTTGATGCTCTTTCAGTAAATAGTCATTTTTACACAAGTAAAAAATGATGTTTGCTAAAGTTGGCAATGTCAGCATGACCATGAAAGTTCAGTTCTTCTAGGTTTTAAAATAAAATAAATAAACAAACAAACAATGATTCATTGTGTAACATTTCCAGCATGACATAAACTTACATGTGGATTGTGCAGCTCCTCATGCGGACGCTCTTTGTGCCAAGTGGGTTATCTGTGGACAAACCAAAAATGTGTTCTATGTGAGTGAAAAGGAGGTACCAGTGAGCCACATGGAGACTGAAAGCATTTGTTTTTGTCCTGTTCCTACAGGAATCCTACCACAGATATTCCAAACATTCATTACGGAAAGACTTCTTCTTGATCACACAATACATGGAGAAACACTTGTGCAATGCAAATGATATATAAAAACATATAAAAATTCTGTGTGATTTGTGCAAATCAAAACAAATTTTTACATTGTTATCACGAGTTAAATTCATGAGCTTAGCACTGTTCATTTTGTATAGCCGGATCTTCACTTACAGTTTAAAGTGCCCCATTATGCTGTTTTAAAGGCTCCTAATTTTCCTACAGTAGGTTTACATGCATCAAAGTCTAAAAACACATTCATTTTCTCATAATATACATTGTAAATCTCCTCATTTCTCACAGCGTCTGAAACCGTTCAAAACGATTCTAAAACACGCCTTTCTGAGAGCCGACTCTGCTCTGATTGGTCAGATGGCTCAGTCTGTTGTGATTGGTCTACTTTGCTCTGATTGGTCAGACAGCCCGGTCTGCTGTGATTGGCCTACTCTGCTCTCATTGGTCAGATGGCTCAGTCTGATGTTATTGGCCCGGTCCGTTGTGATTGGTCTACTCTGCTCTCATTGGTCAGGTCTACTCTGCTCTGATTGGTCAGATGGCTCAGTCTGTTGTGATTGGCCGATTCTGCTCTGATTGGTCAGACGGCCCGGTCCGTTGTGATTGGCCTACTCTGCTCTGATTGGTCAGGTCTACTTTGCTCTGATTGGTCAGATGGCCCGGTCTGCTGTGATTGGTCTACTCTGCTCTGATTGGTCAGGTCTACTCTGCTCTGATTGGTCAGACACCCCAGTCTGTTGTGATTGGCCGACTCTGCTCTGATTGGTCAGATGGCCCGGTCCGTTGTGATTGGCCTACTCTGCTCTGATTGGTCAGGTCTACTTTGCTCTGATTGGTCAGATGGCCCGGTCTGCTGTGATTGGCCGATTCTGCTCTGATTGGTCAGATTGCCCGGTCTGTTGTGATTGGCCTACTCTGCTCTGATTGGTCAGATGGCCCGGTCTGCTGTGATTGGCCGATTCTGCTCTGATTGGTCAGATTGCCCGGTCTGTTGTGATTGGCCTACTCTGCTCTGATTGGTCAGGTCTACTTTGCTCTGATTGGTCAGATGGCCCGGTCTGCTGTGATTGGTCTACTCTGCTCTGATTGGTCAGGTCTACTCTGCTCTGATTGGTCAGACACCCCAGTCTGTTGTGATTGGCCGACTCTGCTCTGATTGGTCAGATGGCCCGGTCCGTTGTGATTGGCCTACTCTGCTCTGATTGGTCAGGTCTACTTTGCTCTGATTGGTCAGATGGCCCGGTCTGCTGTGATTGGCCGATTCTGCTCTGATTGGTCAGATTGCCCGGTCTGTTGTGATTGGCCTACTCTGCTCTGATTGGTCAGGTCTACTTTGCTCTGATTGGTCAGATGGCCCGGTCTGCTGTGATTGGTCTACTCTGCTCTGATTGGTCAGACACCCCGGTCTGTTGTGATTGGCTGACTCTGCTCTGATTGGTCAGATGGCCCGGTCCGTTGTGATTGGCCTACTCTGCTCTGATTGGTCAGATGGCTTAGTCTGCTGTGATTGGCCTACTCTGCTCTGATTGGTCAGGTCTACTTTGCTCTGATTGGTCAGATGGCCCAGTCTGCTGTGATTGGTCTACTCTGCTCTGATTGGTCAGGTCTACTCTGCTCTGATTGGTCAGACACCCCGGTCTGTTGTGATTGGCTGACTCTGCTCTGATTGGTCAGATGGCCTGGTCCGTTGTGATTGGTCTACTCTGCTCTCATTAGTCAGGTCTACTTTGCTCTGATTGGTCACACGGCCCGGTCTGCTGTGATTGGTCTACTCTGCTCTGATTGGTCAGGTCTACTCTGCTCTGATTGGTCAGACGGCCCGGTCTGCTGTGATTGGCCTACTCTGCTCTGATTGGTCAAGTCTACTCTGCTCTGATTGGTCAGATGGCCCGGTCCGTTGTGATTGGCCTACTCTGCTCTGATTGGTCAAGTCTACTCTGCTCTGATTGGTCAGATGGCTCAGTCTGTTGTGATTGGCCTACTCTGCTCTGATTGGTCAAGTCTACTCTGCTCTGATTGGTCAGATGGCCCGGTCCGTTGTGATTGGCCTACTCTGCTCTGATTGGTCAAGTCTACTCTGCTCTGATTGGTCAGATGGCTCAGTCTGTTGTGATTGGCCTACTCTGCTCTGATTGGTCAGACACCCCAGTCTGTTGTGATTGGTCTACTCTGCTCTGATTGGTCAGACAGCCCGGTCTGTTGTGATTGGCCTACTCTGCTCTGATTGGTCAGATTGCCCGGTCTGTTGTGATTGGCCTACTCTGCTCTGATTGGTCAAGTCTACTCTGCTCTGATTGGTCAGACACCCCAGTCTGTCATGATTTGTTGACTCTGCTCTGATTGGTCAGACGGCCCGGTCTGTTGTGATTTTACAGCATGTGTCTCCTAAAAGAATTTTTCACCGCGCGTCTTTAGTAAATCCTGACAGTAGTTTTTTAACACCAAAAGAGGGTTTGTGCTGGCACAATCTGTTAGTAAATCTGGCCCAATAACTTTTTATCTGCACTTTGATCTTTGAAACTTTGCAGATGTTTTACATTCACAAACAGCTATATTACAAACTACATGAAAGGTAATATCTGAAGAAGCACAATAGGGGCGCTTTAAGATCCAAAAGCAGGAATTAGGTGGTTTGAAGGCCCAACTGACCTAGTATTATGCAACAGAGAACTCTTTTGGTAGATTGTATCAATACCTCAAATCTAAATGGAGTAAGCGATCCAACCAAACATTTTTAGGTACAAAGAAGCCATGCTAATCATCCTAATAATCGGTGGAAATTAATTCCACCAAGAGCTTGCAAAATTGTCCACCAAACACAGTTTACAAAGTCACTGTGAGCCACGGAAAGATAGAGTTTTACGAGCCAAATGCATTTTGTAACGTGGTGAGTGTATGCAGAAGTGAAAATGAAGGGGAAAAGCCACAAATTATGGTTTCTCGTGTGAGGTATAACACAGTGATCCATCGAGATGGAACCACGTCGGGAAGCTTCTGTTCCTGTCAATGGAGGTGTCTCAAAGTCTTTCCACAACAAGCATCTTTACAGGCTTCACATAACTACCGCATTGCTTCATCTATGCCCCTTCATTCTTGGCAAGAAAACCAGTAATAATATAATATTTCCTTCTGTTTAATGCCAGCTAAGACCTTGTTGAAACTGAAAAGCAGCCCAGTCATAGATCCATTGTGTAATTGGTCTTGCATACGTCAAATAACGTATACTTATGTGCGATCTATATGCTTCTGAACTCCCTACAGAGTCGTCGGGACGGTATTGTGTACTGTGGTTAGCGCTGCTTGCAGATGTACTGTGGATTCCCAGACGTCTTCGCCTCCTGCGGTCGGCCATCACCCAAAGGTGTTCGATGTTCTTGGCGGTCACAGTCGGGCTGCGAGCCTTGTGGTTAGCGTGGCTGCATTTAGATTTGCGGCTATCTGAACTAGCCATCCAAGCTTTTCTTGGACCCTCACTGCTGTGCACACTGGCATGATGGAGCTGTTTCTTATGAGAACGGATCCAGGATATAACAAGATAGTCCTTGCAAACCACTGCAAACAGATTTACGTGGCCGAGAGAGATGATCTGTAACACTCTGCCGATGTTATCAACGTCATATCAAGTACACACAGTTATTGGCAAGACAGCATCTGAAATATGACTTACTGCGGGTTCAATTGTCTCTCTAAAACAAAACAGAGTTGACGACAGCCACCCAAGTTTCATTGTGAAAGCAATAACAGCTTACATATAAATGACCCAAATGCAAATCAATCAACTATGAAGTCAACATGAAATGACATGAAACCCAGTTTACTTTCGTAATGTGATGTATGAAATATGAAACCGGATTTTCAATGAGAAAGTAAATATATATATATTTGTGTGCTATACATATACAGTATATGAGCTCATTAGAAAGAATGTAATCAATCAATATACAATTAAAATATCAATAACTTTTTTTGCATGGTAATAAGAATATATAAAAATGTGTGTGTGTGCATGCATGTATGCATGTATGACCCACTGAATCATTTGACATTTAATACTTACCACACGTTATACTGAAAACAAATATGTGGATTAAGCAAATAAGAAGGCTGTGTGCATAACTATGCACATGTGTGGGATTGTGGGAACTTCAATCATTCTACTGTCTCTTTGCTCCAGGGGTGTCAAGGATCTCAACATTGAAGCTTCATCATCTAAACCAAATGAAGCAATGCTGATGTGACAGTGAGACATGAGTCATTACGAGTCCCTGGAGAGATTCAACATGCGTGGTGTATGTCATATTACTGCGGTCTCCATAATGAGCTGATGAGTAAATGTCACGCAACCTGTCAAGAACATATCCAGGTCACATTTAACTCCAAAATGAAAATAAGAATTTTTTGCATGACGAAAATAAAGCCTTTTTTTCCCATGACCCCTTTCTCATTATTGATGTTCATTATTATATTACTGTAATCCATTTTTTAATCAATCAATTTATAATTAAAATATCATCTCATTAGGTTTCTTGCATTGTGGTAATGAGATTACCCCTCTGCTGAAAGAAAAGGCATCTGTGGTGGTTTCTAGCAAAAATAAGAAACGAGGAAGACACAACTACCACCAACGTTAATGTCTACAAAACAATGGGTATAGTGGTGATAAAGAGCATCAATGGGCTCTTCGAACAAGACTTCCTCTGCATCAAAGACAGAGCACAGAAAGAGACCATAACCAGCGACCAACTAATCAGTCCTGAGGACTAATCAGTCTCCCACACCATCCACACAGATGAGGATCAGACAGAACAGAGAGACCCTTCGAGCATAAACCAGACCAAAAACCTCCATTCACAATGCTATTGCACTGACATGAGGGACAGGTTCACAGAGCTAGAGGGAGAAAGGGTACAGCTCTAGGAGATGATATTTTCCTTGCAAAAAGTTCAGACAAAAGACCAGACCAGCAATAGCCCCACAGCCAATCACAGACAGACAGACAGATAGATAGACAGATATAGATATACATATAGACATATATATCCATATCTATCTATCTATCTATCTATCTCTCTATTTTATATATATATATATATCCCTACTGTACCACAGTGACCTCAGTGTGTTTGTGTATATGTTAAAACACTGTGGTATCAATAGTTCAGACATATTCTAATGTGTTACACTGTTAATTTAAGTTTAAGTTATGTTATAATATTTTATTTTATAATATTTTCTTCTACTATATTTATTTTTATATTATTATTATTATTGTTTTATGTATATATGTATTGCAAGCTTTGGCAATATTGTACTATTTACAGTCATGCCAATAAAGCAATTTTTAATTTTAATTTTTAATTTTAATAGAAAGACAGACAGACAGATGGACAGACAAAACAGATAGACAGACAGACACAGAGACAGACAGATAGACAGACATACATACCGAGACAGACAGATATAGATATATAGACAGACAGACAGACAAATAGACAGAAAGGCAGACAGATAGATAGATAGATAGATAGATAGATAGATAGATAGATAGATAGATAGATAGATAGATAGATAGATAGATAGATAGATAGACAGACAGATGGATAGACAGACGGTCATACAGAGACAGATAAATAGACAGACAGATAGATATAGATATATAGACAGATAGATAGATAAATAAATAGACAGACAGACATACATACATAGATAGAGAGACAGGCAGATATAGATATATAGACAGACAGACAGACAAATAGACAGAAAGGCAGACAGATAGATAGATAGATAGATAGATAGATAGATAGATAGATAGATAGATAGATAGATAGACAGACAGATGGATAGATAGACAGATGGATAGACAGACGGTCATACAGAGACAGATAAATAGACAGACAGATAGATATAGATATAGATATATAGACAGATAGATAGATAAATAAATAGACAGACAGACATACATAGATAGACAGAGAGACAGGCAGATAGATAGACAGATAGATATAGATATATAGACAGACAGACAGACTGATAGATAGAGAGATAGACAGAAAGACACAGAGAAAGACAGATAGAGACAGACATACAGACATACATACCGAGACAGACAGATATAGATATATAGACAGACAGACAGACAGATAGACAGACAGACAAATAGACAGAAAGGCAGACAGATAGATAGATGGATGGATAGATAGATAGATAGATAGATAGATAGATAGATAGATAGATAGATAGATAGATAGATAGATAGATAGATAGATAGATAGATAGATAGATAGATAGATAGATAGATAGATAGATAGACAGACAGATGGATAGACAGACAGTCATACAGAGACAGATAAATAGATAGACAGATAGATAGATAAATAAATAGACAGACAGACATACATAGACAGACAGAGAGACAGGCAGATAGACAGACAGATAGATATAGATATATAGACAGACAGAGACAGACAGACAGACAGACAGACAGACTGATAGATAGACAGATAGAGATAGACAGACAGATAGATAGATAGATAGATAGATAGATAGATAGATAGATAGACAGACAGATAGACAGACAGATAGATAGACAGATAGATAGATAAATAAATAGACAGACAGACATACATAGATAGACAGAGAGACAGGCAGATAGACAGACAGATAGATATAGATATATAGATAGACTGGCTGTGAGATACGTGCCTGTTAGACAGCAGGTGAATGTGTGTGTCTGACCTCAGTGTGTTTGTGTATATGTTAAAACACTGTGGTATCAATAGTTTAGACATGTTCTAATGTGTTACACTGTTAATTTAAGTTTAAGTATATATATATATATATATATGTATTTCAAGCTTTGGCAATACTGTATTATTTACAGTCATGCCAATTAAGCAATTTTGAATTGAATTGAATTGATTGACAGACAGACTCACTAGTGTTACACAACATAAATACTGAGACAATGATTCAGGTTGCACCTGTTCCTACACGGTCAGCTGGTGATGTGGAACATGTCGTCATCATTTCAGGCGACGACATCCAGAGGGAAAGCACATGGGAAGGTGTCTTTCCGTAGCCACTATTACGGAATTCCTCGAGTGGAGTGTGGCGGCCCGCACGGGGGGAACAGACGGTTGCCGTGGTGTCCGGATGGTTTCCATGGTGGCAGGAGTCAGAGCGATGACTGTGAGGCGGCCTGTAGATAAACAGAAAGAGTGACTCATGGCTAGACGAACACATCGCCGCTCCTATATGGATCTCTCCTCCATGGGCACACGACTCTGCCCTCCTTTCCCAACGGCAGCTGATCGTACCCACACCAAACCCAACCAAACCACGGCCGCTGCTCTGTGCACAAGCACATGCTAAAAAAAGGAAGTCCTAAGTTCTTTCTCATCTGCCCAGACAGACATTAGACATTAGTTGAGCGGAATAAATCGCCCGCCGCAGCCTTGGTTCCTCATTCGGGATAGTGGCAGGTTTTTATTTTGACCAGTTGTCTTTGGCCTGCTCTTGGATGTCTAGGAACCATCTATGGAAACGCAGCCTGGAAATAGGAAAAGTCACCTTATGCTGTAAAAAGAAACGGCAGTGATTATCAGCAGGAAATTTCCACAAATGGAGATGATGCAACAGGGCAAGATGACATTTCTGAGCTCTACACGCATAAAAATAACCAGAGGAAAGACAAATGAAAGCTCTTTCAAATCTCAATAGTTGAGATTTGGGGAAAAATGAAGGGCCTAAAGATGACCAATCAAGCATTAAAATGAGCTGAAACCAAACATCAAGATATACCCTTTGAATAACCAGGATTCTGGAAAACTTGAATATATTTCTTGGATATAAGTAGCCTGATTTTAAAAACGTGATAAGTCATGCAAATTTTAAAAATCCATGGGCAAATATAGATTTTTTTCTAGTTAACCCAAGTATTTACTCATTTTATTTCATTTTTATTTTATTTTACATAAATATTTTTATTTTTATTTCATTTCATTTTGTTTTATTTTATTGTTTTATGTTATTTTGATTTTATTTTGATTTTTTATTCTATTTCATTTTAATTTGTTGCGTTGTGTTTTGTTTTATTTTATTCACATTCCACAATATAAATTGAATGATATTCTTTAAGCACTTTTCCCCTAAAAGTGGTATGAATAATAATATATGCATTATCAATCACTGCATGCGCTGCAACCACACCACAAAAACATGTCATATTTTAAATGTGTTAAATGCATCAAACAATGTAAATCTAGCATTATGTTTTTTTTAGATGAATCCACAAAAGCGCCAAGAATTCAGGCCCGTCTGGAGCTCGTGAATGTTGTTGCATGTGTCTGTCTGTACCTCCATTTTATGTTAATGAAGCAGTAATGCGTCCATTCTGTTGCAATAACTCACGCATGTCAGATCTGTCCTCTCCACACCCATCCCGTCTCTCTAACCATCATCCTCCCGAAGCCCCTTCACATACCTGCGATCTGCCCCGGCTTGACAGCCCTACGTGAGGCGTGTGAATGTGTGTGTGTGTGCGTGTGTGTTTTCCTCACAGTTTCTGGCTGTTTATTTGGTGTGTCGCTCCTTTCTGCACCTCTGAGCGTAGCTGGAATTTACAAAGATGATTATCAGTCTCTTTTCCACTGGGACACACTGTGTGTTGTAGATGGTTGCCAGGATGTTACTATGTGGTTGCTAAGGAGGTCTAGAAAGGTTGCTAGGTGGTTTCTTATTGGTCGGTGTGAAAGTTGTGACACTGGGTCCCTCCTTCAATGAGCGTCTGTGGGAATTGATACGGAGTGGACTTATTAGCGGTGCTGATGAGACCAGAGACACTAGATGTCAGTGTTGGGTTTGACTCTCACCTCCAGCTCTTCAGCTCATTTACACCTTCTTCTGTTCAACACAAACTCAAAACGATAGATGATATTTAGTGGTGGTCAAGCATACATATCTGATCATACTTGGTGTTAGTGATGTGATCAAACCTCTAAAAAAAAGTGTGTGGTTTAATGTGCTTTACAAACAAACAAACAGAGAACATCTTAGAAGGCTTAGAGAAACATCCTGGAAACCATGTGGAACACCCTAGCAACCACCCAGCAATGTACTAAAACAGAACACCTTAGAAAGTGCAGAACAACACCATGGAAACCACCTATAACACCCTAGAAACGACATAGAAATATGCTCAAAACACTTAAAACACGCTAGGAGCCGCAGAACACCCTGGTAACCACACAGAACACCATAGCAACACCCTAGCAACCACACAGCAATGTACTAAAATATAACATATTATAAAGTGCAGAACACCATGGAAACCACCTATAACACCCTAGCAACGACATAGAAATATGCTCAAAACACTTAAAACACCCTAGGAGCCGCTAAACACCAGGGCAACTACATAGAACACCATAGCAACACCCTAGCAACCACACAGCAATGTACTGAAATATAACATATTAGAAAGTGCAGAACACCATGGAAACCACCTATAACACCCTAGAAACGACATAGAAATATGCTCAAAACACTTAAAACACCCTAGGAGCTGCAAAACACCAGGGCAACTACATAGAACACCATAGCAACACCCTAGCAACCACACAGCAATGTACTGATATATAACATATTAGAAAGTGCAGAACACCATGGAAACCACCTATAACACCCTAGAAACGACATAGAAATATGCTCAAAACACTTAAAACACCCTAGGAGCCGCAAAACACCAGGGCAACTACATAGAACACCATAGCAACACCCTAGCAACCACACAGCAATGTACTGAAATATAACATATTAGAAAGTGCAGAACACCATGGAAACCACCTATAACACCCTAGAAACGACATAGAAATATGCTCAAAACACTTAAAACACCCTAGGAGCTGCAAAACACCAGGGCAACTACATAGAACACCATAGCAACACCCTAGCAACCACACAGCAATGTACTGAAATATAACATATTAGAAAGTGCAGAACACCATGGAAACCACCTATAACACCCTAGCAATGACATAGAAGTATGCTCAAAACACTTAAAACACCCTAGGAGCCGCAAAACACCAGGGCAACTACATAGAACACCATAGCAACACCCTAGCAACCACACAGCAATGTACTAAAATATAACATATTAGAAAGTGCAGAACACCATGGAAACCACCTATAACACCCTAGAAACGACATAGAAATATGCTCAAAACACTTAAAACACCCTAGGAGCTGCAAAACACCAGGGCAACTACATAGAACACCATAGCAACACCATAGAAACCACACAGCAATGTATAAAAAGCACATTAAACACCTTAGGAAGTGCAGAACAACACCCTGGAAACCACTTAGAACACCTTAGCAACGACATAGAAATATGCTCAAAACACTTAAAACACCATAGGAGCCACAGAACACCCTGGTAACCACATAGAACACCATAGCAACACCCTAGCAACCACACAGCAATGTACTAAAATATAACATATTAGAAAGTGCAGAACACCATGGAAACCACCTATAACACCCTAGAAACGACATAGAAATATGCGCAAAACACTTAAAACACCCTAGGAGCTGCAAAACACCAGGGCAACTACATAGAACACCATAGCAACACCATAGAAACCACACAGCAATGTATAAAAAGCACATTAAACACCTTAGGAAGTGCAGAACAACACCCTGGAAACCACTTAGAACACCATAGCAACCACACAGCAATAAACTAAAACACAACACCTTAGAAAGTGTAGAACACCACCATGGAAACCTATAACACCCTAGCAACCACATAGAAATATGATAAAAATACTTAAAACACGCTAGGAGTAGCAGAACACCCTGGAAACCACATAGCAACACCCTAGATGCACATAAAACGCCTTAGGAAGTGCAGAACAACACCATGGAAACCACCTATAACACCCTAGCAACCACATAACACCCTAGCAACCACATAGTAATATGTTAAAACCCTTAAAACACCATAGGAACTGCATAACACCCTATTATGTGTGTGTGTGTGTGTGTGTGTGTGTGTGTGTGTGTGAGAGAGAGAGAGAGAGAGAGAGTGGTGTAGGCCATTATGCCTATGGAATGTCCCCACAATTCACAAAAACAAACCTGTGTGTGTGTGTGTGTGTGTGTGTGTGTGTGTGTCTCTGAGAGATTGATCACATTGTGGGAGATTCCTACAGAATGCCTGGAATCTAATCTCAAACAGGACTGGAGAATATTATTGGCTTGACCTTCCACTGTCTGTCTCTCACATCAACACACTCATGACTAGGATGGTATCTAGGTGCCATGGTAGTATTGTGGTATTCAAACCTTAAAATGCAAATACAGTGGTATTGTGATCATTTAGCTGGTAAAGTACTGCAAGACATGAAATTAATCAAATCTTATTCACGGTCACACAATCAAATACACCACACATACTGCTGCAGGCTTCAGGACAGTGGTAATAAATTTGGTTCTTGCCAAAGAATCACATGATCAAACTGTAAATATTCAGAAGTGAGAAGAAAAAATGTACTATAACCAAAGAACACCGTAGAAAGTGTAAAACAACACCCTGGAAATCACTTAGAACACCCTAGCAACACCTTAGAAATGACACAGCGATGAGCTACATAAAAAAAAAAAAAAAAAAAAAAAAACACTTTAAGAACTGCAGAAACCCCTGACAACCACCTAGGACACCATAGCAACACCATAGCAACACCCTACCAACCACATAGCAATATTTAAAAACACTTAGAAGTGGAAACCACTTAGAACACCCTAGCAACTCCTTAGAAACCACATAGCAATGTGCTAAATCAATCAAAACACTTTAGGAACTGCAAAAAATCTAAAACACTTAGAAGTGAAAACCACTTAGAGCACCCTAGCAACTCCTTAGAAACCACATAGCAATGTGCTAAATCAATCAAAACACTTTAGGAACTGCAAAAAACTCTGACAACCATCTAGGACACCATAGCAACACCCTACCAACCACATAGTAATAGGTTAAAAACACTTAGAAGTGGAAACCACTTAGAACACCCTAGCAACTCCTTAGAAACCACATAGCAATGTGCTAAATCAATCAAAACACTTTAGGAACTGCAAAAAACCCTGACAACCATCTAGGACACCATAGCAACACCCTACCAACCACATAGTAATAGATTAAAAACACTTAGAAGTGGAAACCACTTAGAACACCCTAGCAACTCCTTAGAAACCACATAGCAATGTGCTAAATCAATAAAAACACTTTAGGAACTGCAAAAAACCCTGACAACCATCTAGGACACCATAGCAACACCCTACCAACCACATAGTAATAGGTTAAAAACACTTAGAAGTGGAAACCACTTAGAACACCCTAGCAACACCTTAGAAACCACATAGCAATGTGCTAAAAACACTCAAAACAACCTAGAAACTGCAGAAAAGCCTAGATGACCATATAGGATACCATAGCAACACCCCAGCAACCACATAGTAATAGGTTAAAAACACTTAGAAGTGGAAACCACTTAGAACACCCTAGCAACACCTTAGGAACCACATAGCAATGTGCTAAATCAATCACATCAAATCATCTTAAATCAAATCTATCTTGATAAAAAAAATTAAAATAATAACAATAAACAGTAACATATACAATAATGATAATAATAAACTAAAATTAAAAATTATAATAACAACTGAGTGCTATGGCTGAGAGCAAGAGATTTAATAATGGTTTAAATATTGATCTGTTATCATGAAGTTATCATATTTCTTTAAAAAAAAAAAAAAACGGCAAAAAGCTTAACAGAAAAAGAAAGTCAGACATGCCGATGAGAATTTTCATGATCCTTTATGGTATCATCACATCCACGTCTCCGTATGAGTATTTTTTCCTCTTCACATCATCCTATTTCCTCCTCATGTCTCTAACCTCACCAAACCCTCATCCTCTAAAAATCCTCCCCCAACATCTCTCAGTTCCTCCCTTCCAAATCCCTATCGACCAAATTAACACATCCGTCAAAGCTGACATGATTATCAGAATGGGTTATCACCTCCTGTCGGTCTGTATTTGGTGGTTTGGAGCTCTAGAAAGCAAAGGCTCACTCACAAGAAGGTAAAGTGCTATTCCTCTTAGACGGCCACATTAACACTGTCAGCCATTTCCAGTTCTTTAACAGATATCTGGCACAAATCAGATCCTGTGCCAGAAAAATTCACAATTCATTTTTGCTTTTTAATTTAAGTTCAATACATGTCATCTGACCTACATCTAAACACTCATACTTGTAATTTATACAGCACTAACATCACTAAAAAAAGTTTATAAAACACTCTGCCATTGCCAAACAGATACAGTAAAACAGGATCAACTGGACAGTGCTCTAAGCATTTGCAAAATCATGCTTTTCCTTTACAATATGCTTTTCAAAACCAATTCCACGACACCTGCCATCTCACACTGCTGGTTAACGTCTAACCTTGTGTTTTCAGCGGGTCCCCCTGACTCTATAAAGACGTTTCTGGGTGCAGTGGCAGCGACTCGTCACGCAGGAAATGGTGATTACGCTCTGGTTTGTGGAATAGCAATTATGTGAACAGTGGCCTGTAATCTGTGGGATTTCCATGATACAATGTGTGTGTGTGTTTGTGGGGGCACACAAGAGATGGAAACACTCTCGCTTTTCCTTCTGCTTGGGCAAAGCAGTGGTCCGTGACACATTAGAGAGCTTCATATTTCCTGCGGCAGGTTCCAAAACGGTCGAACAGTGGCAATGACAAATCATATTTGCATATAGACCCCAGTTAGTACACAGACACATGGCAGATCAACCAGAAACCATTTACGGTTTTCAAATACAAATGTTCTAGAACTGTGTGCTGCAAACATGTCTAGAAGGCTGTTTTCAAAGTGACAAACTCCAGATGGTGATTCAGTGCCTTTACCGTTAAGGTAGACTAAAACTATTAAAAATAATTTTATGTAACTGAAATAAAGCTGAAATAAAAATAATAATAATAATAATAATAAAAAAGAATATTTGAAGGAAAAAAATAAAATAAAACCTTAAACGTACAAAAAAAAAAAAAGTTGCCCTGGCAACTTACTAAAACAAATAAACGTTGAAGTACTAAAATTCAGAACTAAAATATACTGTAGAACACCCTGGCACAGAAATGTACTAAAACAAACAGAACACCTTAGGGAATGCAGAACAACACCTTGGCAACCACCTAGATCACCACAGAAACACCCTAGCAACAACACAGCAATGTACTAAAAAAAACAAATGGAACACCTTAGGGAGTGCAGAACAACACCCTGGCAACTACCTAGAACACCATAGAAACACCCTAGCAACAACACTAAAATGTACCAAAAAAAAAACATAGAACACCAGAACAACACCCTGGTAACCACCTAGAACACCACAGAAACACCCTAGCAACAACACAGCAATGTACTAAAAAAAACAAATGGAACACCTTAGGGAATGCAGAACAACACCTTGGCAACCACCTAGATCACCACAGAAACACCCTAGCAACAACACAGCAATGTACTAAAAAAAACAAATGGAACACCTTAGGGAGTGCAGAACAACACCCTGGTAACCACCTAGAACACCACAGAAACACCCTAGCAACAACACAGCAATGTACTAAAAACACATAGGACACAACACCCTGGTAACCACCTAGAACACCGTAGTAACACCCTGGCGACAACACACATATGTACTAAAACAAACAGAACACCTTAGGGAGTGCAGAACAACACCCTGGCAACTACATAGAACACCAAAGAAACACCCTAGCAACAACACAACAATGTACTAAAAAAAACAAATGAAACACCTTAGGGAGTGCAGAACAACACCCTGGCAACTACCTAGAACACCACAGAAACACCCTAGCAACAACACAGCAATATACTAAAAAAAACCCAAATGGAACACCTTAGGGAGTGCAGAACAACACCCTGGCAACTACCTAGAACACCATAGAAACACCCTAGCAACAACACTAAAATGTACCAAAAAAAAAAAAAAAAACATAGAACACCAGAACAACACCCTGGTAACCACCTAGAACACCACAGAAACACCCTAGCAACAACACAGCAATGTACTAAAAACACATAGGACACAACACCCTGGTAACCACCTAGAACACCGTAGTAACACCCTGGCGACAACACACATATGTACTATAACAAACAGAACACCTTAGGGAGTGCAGAACAACACCCTGGCAACTACCAAGAACACCATAGAAACACCCTAGCAACAACATGACAATGTACTAAAAACACATAGAACACAACACCCTGGTAACCACCTAGAACACCATAGTAACACCCTGGCGACAACACATATGTACTAAAGCAAACAGAACACCTTAGGGAGTACAGAACAACACCCTGGCAACTACCAAGAACACCATAGAAACACCCTAGCAACAACATGACAATGTACTAAAAATACATAGAACACCTTAGGGAGTGCAGAACACCACCCTGGCAACTACCTAGATCACCATAGCAATGTGCTAAAAACACTCAAAACACCTTAGGACCCACAGAACAGTACGACAACCGCCTAAAACACTATAGCAACACCCTAGCAACCACATAGCAATATGTTAAAAACACTAAGAACACATTAGGACGAGCAAAACAACACCCTGGAAACCATATAGAACACCCTAGCAACTGCATAGCAACACCCTAAAAACTGAAATAAAATTTAATTGAAGCTAAATATAAAATTGAAAAAATTATAATAATAAAATTGCCAACAGCACATAACAAAATTATGAAATCACGTATAAATCACACTGAATCAAAACGCACCTTTGAAAAGGCTTTCCCACAGTTCTAATGGAGATCTGATAGATGCCGTCTTTGACTAGAGTAAAGTTCATCTTGAATCTATGACCCTGCCCAGACACGGTATTCATCTGAACAGGCCACATTGAGCTCGTTGCCGAGGTGAGCTGGACTCTCGGGTGACTCACTATCTGGCAGGGCTTCAAACTTGGCATAACAAACTGCCATTGTAACTTCCTGTCTTTAATCTGGGAGATCAATGCATGTGTCGTACTTAATCAAAACTCCCACAGCGCACACACACGCGGTCGTCTTTTTGATCTCAGTCTCTTTTGAATGGGCTGTTTGATATGGGATAATATCTAACCTGAGCGAGGTGACTTGTGTAATTAAGGTGCGCACCTGTGCATGCCAGCGCTGCCCGTCCCGCACAACACACTGTCCTGTGCTTCCCGCTTCAGTTTCAAAGCCCTGAGATGAGCTAGTCTTTGATTACTAGAAGAAAATTACAATTATAAAGCTTTTCTCACTCTAAAGACTAAATTATTTCATATAGATATATACACCGATCAGGCATAACATTATGACCACCTTCCTAATATTGTGTTCGTCCCCCTTTTGCTGCCAAAACAGCCCTGACCTGTCGACTCCTCTAGACCCCTGAAGGTGTGCTGTGGTATCTGGCACCAAGATGTTAGCAGCAGATCCTTTAAGTCCTGTAAGTTGCAAGTGGATCCTCCATGGATCGGACTTGTTTGTTCAGCACATCCCACAGATGCTCGATTGGATTGAGATCTGGGGAATTTGGAGGCCTCAAACTCTTTGTTGTGCTCCTCAAACCATTCCTGAACCATTTTTGCTTTGTGGCAGGACACATTATCCTGCTGAAAGAGGCCACCAGGGAATACCGTTTCCATGAAAGGGTGTACATGGTCTGCAACAATGCTTAGGTAGGTGGTACGTGTCAAAGTAAAATCCACATGGATGGCAGGACCCGAGGTTTCCCAGCAGAACATTGCCTAAAGCATCACACTGCCTCCGCCTTCTTCCCATAGTGCATCCTGGTGCCAAGTGTTCCCCAAGTAAGCAACGCACACGCACCCGGCCATCCACGTGATGTAAAAGAAAACGTGATTCATCAGACTAGGCCACCTTCTTCCATTGCTCCGTGGTCCAGTTTTGATGCTCACGTGTCCACTGTTGGCTCTTTCGGCGGTGGGCAGGGGTCAGCATGGACACCCTGACTGGTCTGCGGCTCCATACGCAACAAACTGTGTGTATTCTGACACCTTTCTATCAGAACCAGCATTAACTTCTTGAGCAATTTGAGCTACAGTAGCTCGTCTGTTGGATCGGACCACACGCCTTCGCTCCCAACGTGCATCAATGATTCTTGGCTGCCCTTCCTGTTCACTGTTCACTGTTCCTTCCTTGGAGCACTTTTGATAGATACTGACCACTGCAGACCGGGAACACCCCACAAGAGCTGCAGTTTTGGAGATGCTCTGACCCAGTCGTCTAGCCATCACATTTTGTCCCAAACTCGCATAAATCCTTAAACATTTTTCCTGCTTCTAACACATCAACTTTGAGGACAAAATGTTCACTTGCTGCCTAATATATCCACCCACTAACAGGTGCCGTGATGAAGAGATAATCAGTGTTATTCACTTCACCTGTCAGTGCTCATAATGTTACACCTGATTGGTGTATATATATATATATATATATATATATATATATATGGGCGGCTTTCTGGTGCAACACAGACAAAAATAGACACCTGACAACAAAAAGAAAAGTGAATGACAAAATTAGTGTAAGGATTGAAACTCTGGGACACTATTTTATCAAATCCTGATGAGTAATTGAGTTCTGCATTAGACTGACCGCTGTCCATTTGGTTCAGAGCACAGAAAACAGAGATTTCTGTCAAGAAGAGTCTTGACGTCATGTGGGACGGCTGTTTGCACTGCTTGAGAGATGCTGGGCTCTTGTGTTTGGTTTGCCGTGTGGAAACCTCGTTGTGTTTGAGAACGCTCCACACCACTGGTCCCGCCAGCTGGAGTCAAGCCTGTGGATTTACAGACCGGCTGTTGCTGTGATACGGCTGGACTGAACCGGGCCCGTGTTTTCAAGACACATGCGGTACAACTATATCTGAGACGGATTTAACAAACAAAGTCTGTTACTTTATAACAGATTTTTATCAACCAGTTTTCCAGGTTTTGCCTGATAACAAATCATTGGGTCATGTATTGCTAATATTTAGTTTAATTCTATTAAACAGGTGCCTTTTCTGAAATTTGAACAAAACATTAACAACTACTATTAGCAAAAGTAACGCTGATGGTTGCATACTTCCCAACTAAAAAACAGTATGTGACAAAAGAAGTACACCTGAATTCACAGTACTCATTAAAGAGTAGGCAATTAGTACCCTATTACATACGATGGACACTTTACTATCCCACGAGGCCACAGGAGAGGAACGGCAGTGAAGCGACGCAACTGACGCTGGTAGGTCACATGATAATGACAACATGGCGGGTGTAGTACATCCAGATTACATTCATACTATATAGAACATACTTTTTAGCGTATTATTCAAAATAAGTACCTAGTCTAGAGAGTATGTGATTTTGGACGCAGCCCATCTTTTGAACATGACTCCTCTGATGATGTCACTTCCTCTTCGTTGTGTACCAAAATGTACCAACATGTACCAAAATTAAAGTCTCTTGTTTGACTCACTTAAAAAAAAAAACCTTCAAATCAGCGCAAATTTGATCTATAATCAATAGGAAAAGTGTGTGAAATTATAGTTTATTGCAGTTGCAGATTTCACTGTAATATTACACTATAGTTCAGATATGTAAGTGTTATGCCTGCTTTTATGCCTGTATTCTTTCTAATAGTTTAAAACCTTTTAATAAGCATAGATGCAAACTTATGCACTAGGTTTATAGTTCACAGACCTTGTTTTTACCACTATATCCCCCTCTGTAATGTGCAACTTCTAACACAATTCATCTTTTTACTGAAAACAATCACAGCTGTCAAGCACTGTGGAGCGAACGCTCCTCAAGAGCCAATCCGCACCCTTCATTCGACCTGACGTTTCCGCTCGGCTGCTCGCTACTGCTACTGCTATTCACTTATCCATTTAGCAGTACAGCTAATCACAGCATAATGACTAAACGAGTGCTGTGACTCAGCAGGAAATGGCCAATGTGTTTAACATCCCAGTGGCTTCATGACTCATGGCTTTACTTGGCAAATGCGCTCACGCAGCCCAACCGTGCGCTAACTGAACGCACCACAGGAGGTTTCCCACAGACGGCAGGTGAAATGCGATTTAGGGGGGGGATTTCTTCACGTTTTCCAGTCTACCGGAAGAATGTTTCTTTTGGACGTTTCTTTTCTATGGGTTTTGTGCGTCAGACTTTTCAGAACGCTGAATATTTGATTTTAGCATAGCTGAATTCCAGCAATTCCAGCTTTGTGGACGATCCAATTCAGCAGTTTCTTACATTTTGTATGTGTTTAAATTTCTGTGGTGTTTTAACAGACACGAAACCAGCTAACACAGAACATTCTCAGAATGTTCTGGCAAGGTTCTCTCAAAGTTATGAGCAAACGTTCCAGTAACATTTATAGAACGTTCATTCAGCGTTATCTGGTCTTTAATAATGTTCTCAAAATGTTTGCACAAAAACATTATTTATACAACGTTCATGGAATGTTTGTTTTTTTTTTCTCCTGAAACATTTTAGTTCATCTGACATTTTTTAAATGTTACTGCTTGTTTTAGAATGTTCAGAGAACATTCACAAGTAACATTCCAATAATGTTCGCAAAATAGAATGTTCCTTTAACATTCGCATAACCAAGAATAAACGATTTAATAGACTGGATTCTGAGAACATTCAGAATGAACGTTTTCAATAATGGACAAATAGTTTTGTTCAAAGTGAGGGGAGGTCAAGCCGCAATGCATGCAACAAGAAAAATACATCTTAATTGGTTGACAGTGTAAATATGGCTCACGCAACACATTAATTCAAAGTGCGGTACGACACACCAGTGTATTGAGGCCCTCGGGAGCCAGGTTCCTGTGAACACTAGTTCCATTTTAGACCTTTTGGAAATGTTCATCACTTGCCTGTGTTCATTACTTTACAACAAAGGACTGGTGACGGATGTCAGCGTTTAAAAGGTTTTGGACAGATTGTGTACGCTTCATCGAGGGGTTAAATGTATCCTAGGACAAGCTGTCTAGACAAACGGCTTCCTTTAGCTACAGTGAACGAGTTGAACTAGGACACACCTGAATCTATAAGTGAGCGACGGAGACGTCCGTCAGGATGAACTGACCATCCAATACGGTCTACAGCGTCATTCTGGTTGGGTTGCAAACAGCCTGGAAAAACAAGGTATAATACAAATAATAAAATTAAACTTACTATATACTCATGTAACTACACTCTAAAAATGCTGGGTTAAAAATAACCCATGTTGGGTTGGAAATGGACAAACCCAGCAAATGCGTTGTTTTAACCCAGCGGTTGGGTTGTCTTAACCCAGCGAATGGGCTGGGCTTGCCTAAAATGAACCCAAAATATGTTGGAAATTAACATTTATTAATATGTTTAATAAATGAACATTTATTAATAAGTTTAATGAATAATAATTAAGCAAACATTTATTAAATTGTGTTGTTTTAACCCAGCGAATACCCAGCGATTGGGTTGTTTTACCCCAGCGATTGAGTTGTTTTGCGATTGAGTTGTTTTAACCCAGTGAATACTGAGTGATTGGGTTGTTTTAACCCAGTGATTGAGTTGTTTTAACCCAGTGAATACTGAGTGATTGGGTTGTTTTTACCCAGCGACTGAGTTGTTTTAACCCAGCGAATACCCAGCGATTGGGTTGTTTTACCCCAGCGATTGAGTTGTTTTAACCCAGCGAATACCCAGCGATTGGGTTGTTTTACCCCAGCGATTGAGTTGTTTTAACCCAGCGATTGAGTTGTTTTAACCCAGTGAATACTGAGTGATTGGGTTGTTTTAACCCAGCGATTGAGTTGTTTTAACCCAGTGAATACTGAGTGATTGGGTTGTTTTAACCCAGCGATTGAGTTGTTTTAACCCAGTGAATACTGAGTGATTGGGTTGTTTTAACCCAGCGATTGAGTTGTTTTAACCCAGTGAATACTGAGTGATTGGGTTGTTTTAACCCAGCGATTGAGTTGTTTTAACCCAGTGAATACTGAGTGATTGGGTTGTTTTTACCCAGCGATTGAGTTGTTTTAACCCAGCAATTGAGTTGTTTTAACCCAGCGAATACCCAGCGATTGGGTTGTTTTACCCCAGCGATTGAGTTGTTTTAACCCAGCGATTGAGTTGTTTTAACCCAGCGAATACCCAGCGATTGAGTTGTTTTAACCCAGTGAATACTGAGTGATTGGGTTGTTTTAACCCAGCGATTGAGTTGTTTTAACCCAGTGAATACTGAGTGATTGGGTTGTTTTAACCCAGTGATTGAGTTGTTTTAACCCAGCGAATACCCAGCGATTGGGTTGTTTTACCCCAGCGATTGAGTTGTTTTAACCCAGTGAATACTGAGTGATTGGGTTGTTTTAACCCAGTGATTGAGTTGTTTTAATCCAGTGAATACTGAGTGATTGGGTTGTTTTAACCCAGCGATTGAGTTGTTTTAACCCAGTGAATACTGAGTGATTGGGTTGTTTTTACCCAGCGATTGAGTTGTTTTAACCCAGTGAATACTGAGTGATTGAGTTGTTTTAACCCAGTGATTGAGTTGTTTTAACCCAGTGAATACTGAGTGATTGGGTTGTTTTACCCCAGCGATTGAGTTGTTTTAACCCAGTGAATACTGAGTGATTGGGTTGTGATTGGGTTGTTTTAACCCAGTGAATACTGAGTGATTGGGTTGTTTTAACCCAGTGATTGAGTTGTTTTAACCCAGTGAATACTGAGTGATTGGGTTGTTTTAACGCAGGAATTGAGTTGTTTTAACCCAGTGAATACCCAGTGATTGGGTTGTTTTAACTAGAGACTACCAAAGGCCGATAGCTCACGTGACGTAACTGACAGAATTTTCCGTGCACAGAGACACCGACGGCAGCAGCAGAAACAATGTCAGCCTCAAGGGAGTGGAAATACTTCAAAGTAATGATGACAACACACACATTGCGAACTGCATGCTTTCAATCACAATTGGTTATCGATTAGTGAAGGCAGGATAGGCGGAATCGCGCTGAATGACACAGACCAGAAGCGCTCTCTTTCTCACGCTCTCTCTCTTTCTTTCTTGCGCGCGATCCCAGTTTTATTAACATTAATGACAAATATAGGCTACGGTCCTTTTAAGACCAAGTCCATGGATACCGACACACATCCTGTTTCCACCCAAATGTTTACGTCCACTTAAGCCATAAACGACTGTATTTACGTGAGATACTCCACACGATGGACATTTTGACAACTATGTGTGCATTTGACCATTCAGGCGCGAGGAGAACCAAAATATGTTGGAAAAGAACATTTATTAATAAGTTTAATAAATGAACATTTATTAATAAGTTTATTGCTAGGTTAAAACAAACCAATTGCTGGGTTTGTCCATTTTCAACCCAACTTGGGTTATTTTTAACCTACTATTTGTGTACCTTTCAAAAGTTTGGGATTGGTAAGATTGTTTTTGGCTGACGTCTCTTCTGCTCACCAAGGCTGCATTTATTTGATCAAAAATACAGAAAAACAGTTCAATATTATTACAACTTAAAATAACTGTTTTCTGTTTGAATATATTTTATAAAGTAATTTATTCCTGTTATGGCAAAGCTGAATTTTCAGCATCATTACTCCAGTCTTTAGTGTCACATGATCCTTCAGAAATCATTCTAATATGATGATTTGCTGCTCAAGAAACATTTCTGATTTCTGATATGTTTGTGGAAACGATACATATTCAGGATTTTTTCCATCAACAGCATTCACAGTAAATAGTAAAGTCATTTATAATATTACAATAGATTTCTGTCACTTTTGATCAATTTAATGTGTCCTTGGTGAATAAAAGTGTTCATTTTGTTTTCTTTTGTTTCTGCATTAAATGTTGCATATTTATGCAGCTCATAGGGTTTTTTTGCACAATCTACATGGCTCATTACTTGCAAAAGTCCCAAATGAAATTGTTTGCATTAATACTTGTGATTTGCATGCTGTTTGTTTGGGAGAGGTATTGTTTTCACATTCAATTCAGCGCAATATGAAATGCGGTTTGTAGAATTTTTTGATGCATGTTTGGTCTGACACAAATAATATGAGATTGTGAGCTTGGGCTTGCCGCTGATGTTTGTACTGGCAGGACCGGAGGATGTTTTTCCTCTCTTTCCACTCCCTGCCAGACTCACACGACACATTTCAGATCTGTTTGTTGTTCTGAGGCCTTGTGCCATGTACGTTTTACGATGTTTAGGAAATTATTATTTTTTTCTGACGTTTGTGGTCCGCTGCATGAGCTTTGCATGATAAAATATTTTTCTTTCGCTCTGTCTGTTTGAAACGTATAATTAGCAATTAAGCCGATGCCGTTTTCTTGGCAAGCCATCTGACTTGCAATATTTCCCCCTCCCAGAAATGATCCTGGTGCGCTTTTGATGACCTGAAGTTTTGTTCTCGGAAGAAAAGCAAATATAGGATATTGATCTACTACATAAAAACGACAGCACTCTTATTGCCTTTTTCAAATAAATTACAAATGCAAACGCAACGACCTCGGGGAGCGCCTGTAAATTACGTTCGCGAAAGATTCATTTGTCGCTCTGTAAAGCTCACTGTGAACCGAATCCCCCCCGACCGCATCTGTCGTCCCTGCGACAGTGACCTCTGACCCCTGCGTGGCATGCCGTGAGAAAAGCGTCCTGTGGTTTGAGCAGCTCGCTACAGCCTGTCATGCGTTCAGCCATGGGAATCCTTTGTCGTGGTTTGGTCTGCATGGCGGGCCACAGCTGTTTTGTTTTTATTTTGGACGATGAGGAGTTCAGGAACTTCACCTTTTGCCAACATTTAATTAGAAAAACAAGCGTGCTTTGAAAACGCTTGACTGCCATTAGGATAAACGCAGAAACGTTTTAGTTTGGATGCCATATTTACTCATCACAATGCCTAAAAGTGTGTTTTTGTATATGACATTTCTCATCACCAGATTGAAATGAAAATGTCATTATTTACTCACCTTGATGTCGTTTCAATCCTGTCAGACTTTCTTCTGACTTCTCTACGGTCACCTTTTGTGATCTGTGAGGGGGAAAACACCGTTAAATTAAGCCAGAATATTCATTTTTAAAATGAAATACCCCTTGTGAAAAAGAAGTTCACTTCAAAACACTTCAATGCAAACTGAATGTAATTTCTCCAGACACTTACAATATAACTGCATGCATTCTGCGGAAACCTTGTTTTGGTTGTGCTTTGGCTCTGCGTGACTGTACGGATGAATATTGTTCTTTCTCGTAACTAAATAAGAGAGAGATTATCCTACTGCTCATAATTCACAACTAAACTTAAGAGAAATAACCAGTTTAGATGGGAAGGATCTCAAGCCGGCTATCTTAAGACTATCTGTAGTTTTACCCATTAATAGACACGGTACTTCCTTGAAAATAAATAGTCTAGCACTGCGCCTGCAACCTCCCCGGAGGTTGGAGATTTAGCAGCTCCATGTCAATCTTTCTCACTCCTTGTGACAACTAACCGCTACTCCCACACCAGACACGTGTCAAAGTAGCCGGAGCTACTTTTCTCCACGGATATGACGAGACCAGTGTTGCCAAGTCTTTTACACTGTTGCTGCGAGTTGTAGCAACCCCAAATAACATGATATTTAGCCCCTGGGATGTGAATTTTACCAGGTAACCCCACCAAAAACGTGGATTTTACCCCCTGGAACACGTTTTTTTACCCTGAAACATGATTGGGCTAGTTTTGAGAAGCAATTGGGCGGGTTTTGTTGTGAAAACCTGGCAACCCTGGACGAGACATCCTTTTTTTAACTAAAACAGCAAACTTTTTGTGTGTTTTGGTCGTTCATTTACACAAACACTGTGTTTTGGTGGCCTTAAAACAGGTTTTCAAAGTGGTAGTTTTTGAAAACAATACCATTATCATCTGTAAACTAGAAAAACTGTGAAAACGGTGACAACGTGCACACGTGTATTACGTGGTTAGTCTATCCACCTTATTTTTTTTAACGCGTTTTCTGTGAATGTGCGATTTATTAACCGCTATATGGAAATAATGAGAAGGATATCAAAGTGCGGTAAACTGTAAAAATAAGGCGGACAGGCATGCGCATTTGGCACGAGTCAAGGTTGCCAGGTTTTCACAACAAAACCCGCCCAATTGCTACTGAAAACTAGCCCTATCGCCAGTAAAAAATAATCGTCTGGGGGTTAAAATCCCCTGGTAAAATTCGCATTCCAGGGGCTAAATATCATGTTATTTGGGGTCGCTTCAACCTGCGGACATAAAAACTCGCGGCAAAGTAGCCCAATAGAGTACATCAGAGATGACGTGTTTTTGTAGGCCAACTCGGAAGTTAGCGGCGCACGGGTTCCCTCGATCGAAAGCCTATGCATTTTCCCCATAGACTTTTGGAAAAAAAAAATCGCAAAAATATACGCTCTATGTTTGGGGTTATGACACTTACACGTTTTGTAAATCTTTACGAGTAACACAACATTTATACATTTTGAAGCCTAAATTAGGTCGTCAGATATAAAAAGCTAACAGTAGGGTATAAACGGACTACAGCACCACCACCAAGCTTCCTCAAACTTTATTTAAAAAAAAAAACATGCTCGCTGATTA
Source organism: Elopichthys bambusa (assembly GCA_037101425.1). Taxonomy (NCBI): domain Eukaryota; kingdom Metazoa; phylum Chordata; class Actinopteri; order Cypriniformes; family Xenocyprididae; genus Elopichthys; species Elopichthys bambusa. Next base: position 2,093,013 of record CM074455.1, read on the forward strand.
TGATCTGCGCCGTGTATGAATACTTATCCACTTTTTCATGAGAAAATCTGTGCATTCGTTTTGTGATAAAAATAATGTTTTTTGTTTATTATTTTGTTAGTTTATATAAACCTTAATCTTATTTTCTTTGTGTTCAAAAATTCTTATGCTTGATCATTGTGCCCCAAATAAACTTTAAAGATTATCTTTCACTGTATTATGTTTGATTGTATACTGTGTTTGCACACCATTTGCCAATTCGCCAGAAAAAAAACGCGCTTGCCATCTCAGAAGCACTAGCTATGGCCGTATCAATTTCAAGTAACAGGTAAAACTTCGAAGAATGTGAGACTGAAACGTGGGCTAGCGAGTGTCATTTCCTCTTGGTCATGATGACGTCTAAAGTCCCCGCCAAAGGTAGTCCCTTTTAGCAAACTTGTTAGCAACCGCCGTTTTTTTAAACACAAAGGTTTAAAAACAAAACAAAATCACAAGCGGGTTAAAACTGGTGTGTTTTATGTCATAGATCAAAACGTGAAAATATTTAGAGGCTTTGTTGACCACAGACCTTATTTCAGGTGATTTAGCAAAAACCCATTCAAAAAAACCATAGACTTTAGGGCGATGGAACCGGAAGTCCTAAAATGCGAACTCGCTTCCGGGTTTTGCATACAAAAACACGTCATCTCTGAGGTACTCAACTCCGCGGCTTCCTAGCTTGCCAACACTGACGCGAGTGCTCTGTAAAAGAATGCGTATGCACAGGCGCGTAATCTTTCTTTACAATGTGACATCGCCAGCTACTTGTCTGGTATGCGTAATACAGCATTTTTAGTCGTTTTCGCTGATCCGTGTGAACAGGGATAGTTTCGATACCGTGGTCATGTGTACAAAGAAAAAAAACGTTTCCGTTTTTAGTACGTCGTTGTCGTGTAAACGTAACCTAAAATATAAACACAAATAACAGGCTTACCATAGTGAATCAGAGTAAGACAAAAACATGTTTTGTAAGAATTATAGTTTAAATTTATATTTAAATGCAATTATCTGAATGTTGGAGTGTTTTTTTTTAACCACGTTAACCATTACATCTTTATCATACAGTCTTTGAAATATGGTTAAAGTGTACTGAACGTACTGATAAGCATTTATGGTAAACTTAAATATACTTTAATGTCATTTCTATTGAAACTTGTTTTTAAATATATTTAATGCACTACATTAAAAAAAAAAGATAATCAAATATTTTTTATAACCATATGCTTTAGTATGTTAGTCAACATATAAAAATAAGTGTATTTCTTTAAAGCACAACTAAAGATTATTAAAATGTAGTGATTTAAAAATGTGATTTAAAGTAAGACTTTTATTTTGAAATTATAAAACGTCATGATTTCATTCATATATTATCTGCAAGTACAGTTTTTTTTTTTAAATATAAAGATTTGAAGTACACTACTAACATTCAATACTAATATATATATATATATATTTTAGGAATGCACTGATACCAAGCTCATGTACTCGTAAAAATACCCAGAGACCGATAGCTCACGTGACGTAACTGACAGAATTTTCCGTGCACAGAGACACCGGCGGCAGCAGCAGAAACAATGTCAGCCTCAAGGGAGTGGAAATACTTCAAATAAATAATGATGACAACAAACACATTGCAAACTGCATGCTTTCAATCACAATTGGTTATCGATTAGTGAAGGCGGGATAGGCCGAATCGTGCTGAATGACACCAGAAGCGCTCTCTTTCACGCTCTCTCTCTCACAGATCAGTTCTCCTCGCGCCTGAATGGTCAAATGCACACATAGTTGTCAAATCGTGTGGAGTATCTCACGTAAATACAGTCGTTTATGGCTTAAGTGGACGTAAACATTTGGGTGAAAACAGGATGTGTGTCGGTATCCATGGACTTGGTCTTAAAAGGACCGTAGCCTATAGTTGTCATTAATGTTAATAAAACAACAAAATATGTTAAATAAATGTATACATGGTAAATAAACCTACTGTATCTGAAAAACAAGTTTATTTAATTTGTATCTCTATAATATTTGTTGTATTGTTTGTAATTTTTTTTTTTTTTCATATAACAACAATTATATATATTGGTAATTATGACACTGTTACGAGCACATAAAAATTATTACTTTTTTTCTTTAGAGTAATAATAAAGAAGCTTTCCTACATTCATTAGTCTCACTGTGTTGTGCTTGAAAACTGCAACATCACCAAAAAAAAAAAAAATAGAGAGAGAGAAATTAATAAATGTCGGTATTAGCGAGTACTAGAAAACTTATCGGTACTCGTACTCGGTCCTTAAAAAAAAAATGCTACCTAATAATATATATATACACACATACATATGTATTTTACATAATTCAACTCTTAAATCCATCCTGCCGTGTGACTCAGTGTGATTTCCTCTTGCAAAGACTGACTGTTTTCATTGTGAAGTGTTTTCTTCTTTGAGTTTTGTCCGGCCGGCCTGATTCAGTTTCTTTGGTGTTTGAGAAGTTCATTTTGTTCTGCTTGTGTATGTAGGGTGAAGCCCCGGGTCAGGAGTGGGTAATATTTAACCAGAGTAAGAATTCATTAGGGTGGTGGAAGGGTTTGGTGAACGTTTTATACTCAAGTTATACTATATGAAGTTATACTTCAACAAAAGCACACTAATGAACATGCACACTTTTTTCTTCAAGGGCTATTTTCAGAAATTGTGTCCTCATAAGAACAGCAAACACTTCTCATGTACATGCACATACATATTAATCAGACGCCAGCTGTTACTGTGAATATTAGGTTGTTGTATTTTAACATTTGAAATGTAAGAATTATTTATAATAATAGTAAATAAGTATAATAATATTTAATTAGCAAAAAAAATATTAAATATTTCAAATAAAATTGTCAATGGGGTCTCAGATTTGCACGCCTCTGTGCAAATAGATGTTATTGTTTCAGAAATAGTGGCATGTCTCTTTAAACAGCGAGCGCAGAGTTTATTTCAAAATGCAAAGGGAGGCGGTCAGGAATGCAAGGGAGTTGAACATTGATAGAAGATGAATTGATATTCATAAAGCATAATGTTTGAAGTAATACTCAAAGGTGTGAACACGGTTATGGAGAGAGCCGTGCGTCTGTCATACGGGACGCTTTGAGCTGCCAACACAGATTATTACACTCCTCTTAATGTATATATCTCCCGGAGGTCAAAGGTCAATTTTCTGAGTGTAGCATGAGATGGGCTGAATATGGAAATGCATACTACTCTTAGTAGACTTATTATCTCTGCAGTATGTGTATGCTAATTTACTGTATGCACAGAATACATGGATGATCTACGACTTTTATCACCTTGTGCGTAAAATAAAGTATAAATCATACTGCAAGGAATACTATAACTCACAATGCAATGCACTCGACCTTCCATGACCAATATGACAAATGAAGGCAAAAATCAACTGGAGTTGTGGATAATTTCCCATTTTAAAATTTTTTACTATATAAAAATACACAATAATCATATTGATTTTCAAGAAAATAACATGATTAATGTAAAGAGGTCACATAAACAGTGTTCATTTAATATAATTTATTTACATTTATGCATTTAGCATTAGTTTTTTAAGTTTATTTTGTATTTATTATTATTATTATTATATAGCAATATCAGAATAATCAGCACTGAGAGTACAGGCACGAGGAGATAAGAATAAATAAATCAAAAAGATAGATAAATAAATAATATAATAAATAAAACATGAAATAAAATAAATTAAATAAATTAAAAAGATAAATAAACATGATAAATAAATAAATATATAAAATAAATAATAAATACATTAAATAATAAATTTAATTAAATATAATAAATAAATTAAACAAAATACAAATAAATAAATTAAATATATATAAAATAAATTAAAAGGATTAAGAAATAAATTAAACATGATAAATAAATAAATATATAATGAATAAATAAAAATGAATAAAATATATAAAATAAATAAATTGAATAATAAATAAATTAAAAAAATAAATATAACAAAATAAAATAAATAAATAAAAATATATAAAATAAATTAAAATGATAAATAAATAAACAATAATAAATAAAAATAAAATATATAAATATATATATATAAATAGATCAATTAAACATGATAATAAATAAAAATAAAATGTATAAATAAATTTAAAAATAGATTAATTAAACATGATGAATAAATAAATAAAAATATATAAAAAATTTAAAAAAAGATCAATTAAACATGATAAATTAATTAATTTAAAAAAAAGATATAGTGGTTATATAGAGTGTATACATACAGTGGAGAATTAACATAACATCATGTAAATACAGTAGAATTTAAGGATACATAGTAAACTTGTAATCAATGTCAAGTCAGATTTACCCTTCAGTAAAGTTTCAGATTTTCATGTAATATTTATATTTTACATTATTTTTGATCAATTTCATGTACAATATCAGCACTGCATGTAAAGAGGTCACTTTGCATAGTTTTCAGCAGGACGATTCCATTCCAAACACAGCCAAGAAAACAACTCCTCATTCAGAGACAAAATATTAAAAAGAAACAAAATGTTCGAGACTAGATAGTTTGTGTAAACATGCCTTATCTGTGCATTCAAATTGCTTTATTAAATTTTATTGGCAATGGGCCTCAAAAGATAATCTCATAAGCATTAATTAATTTATTATTATTTTATATATTTTTGCATTGTTCCACCCCAGTGTTTTATTTCTATAAATGGCAGTTAAACACGTTTGTTTTGAATTGTAGGTCACAGGTTATTTGTGTAATGTTTGCTCAGGGCTTTAGACGAGTAACTCCTCTGATAAACTGATAACCTGAAAACAAACGTTCGATTAGTCCTGTGCTTTTGTCTGGACGTCAGCCTGTGTGTTTGGATTGAAACTATCTCGGCCTCCAATTCATGAAATGCTTTTGGTTTTATTGTTTGTTCCAAAAATCAGATCTATCTTGATTGTTAGTTTACATTTGAAAGGCTGGTTTTAATGTTTGAAGACGAATCTTCAGTTGAATGATGTTTCAGCGGTGAACGTGATGGCCCGTCATCTGTTATTGGAAACAGCCGGGAAAACGTTGTGTCAGATTACCTAATTGAAAGCATCCACTACATTTGTCTGTAAGAAGGTGACGTGCTTCAAGACAGTATGGCAGACTTGTTAACACTGGTCCAAAATCAGCCTGGCAGTGGTTTATTTGCACATGTGAATCTGATAAATGAAGCCACTGTGATTTAGGAAGGGAGAAACATCAAAAAACGTCATAATTTTTAAAGTCTTTAACAGAAATGAATTTCTGGGGAAATGTCTCCGAGCATAAATAAAGAGAATTTGTATCATTTATTTTCATTGACAAATTAGTTTTTTCTTAATCTTTTGCTTACTGTAAGTAAGAAGAGAAAATAACCAAATGCGACGGAGCATTTGAAAAAGCAATTTATCCAAAAAAAAGTCCATATAACCATTTAAAATGGTGGCTGATTATGATTTTACTTAACTTTAGTTAGTGTGTAATGTTGCTGTTTGAGCATAAACACCATCTGCAAAGTTACGACGCTCAAAGTTCAATGCAAAGGGAGATATTTTCTTTTACAGAAATCGCTGTTTAAACGACTGGGACTACAACAAGCTTCTTCCTGGGTTAGTGACATCACAAACCCTAAAATTTACATAAACCCCGCCCACGAGAACACACAACAAAGAGGGCGAAGCCATGTTGAGCTGCTTTAGAGAAGAGGAAGAGTTGTTGTAGTAGAGTGTTGTTGGCGTCATTTTACGCCGGACTGCTTCACAAACGAGGGTCAATTCAACACAAAAGATTAACATGACGGCACATGCTAGTGGATGAGTTGAATCAACTCCACAGCAACTACATAAATTTATCCACTAACCATTCAGAAACGTCTAACAGTTGTAACTTCTTCCTGAGTCTCTCCATCAGTGTCGACTCCAGTTTGAACAATGTAAGGCTGAACACCGTTACTGACAATCCTCATTTTGGCTGCGTGAGATTCTCCTGCTTTGTTGTTGTCGAGCAACCGAAGCGCGAGCTGTTAAAGCTCCGCCCTCTTCTGGAAAGGGGGCCGGGAGCAGCAGCTCATTTGCATTTAAAGGGACACACACAAAAACGGCGTGTTTTTGCCCACACCCAAATAGGGGCAAATTTGACAAGCTAAAATAAATGATCTGTGGGGTATTTTGAGCTGAAACGTCACAGACACATTCTGGAGACACCAGAGACTTTATTACATCTTGTGAAAAGGGGAATTATAGGTCTACTTTAATATATAAAACCTTCCTACATGGGACACAATTTCCACAATTTCCATTACTAGATCTTAATATGTTGCTGTCATATAAAATCACTCAAAATCTTAGGCATATCGCACATTCTTAAGGCACATTCACACCAAGGACGATGACGATATAGTTCTAAAAAAAACTTTCCAAATGTAAAAGAATAGCAGAGTCCACACCACAACTATAACGATAATGGCAGAGTAACAATATCATTTCAGAACAAGCTTTTGTAACTGATGAGCGATAAAAATACAGACAGCCGATTAGAATCTATTCTGCTTTAAGAGTTTGAGCTCTTTAAAGCATGATGGATTCTGATTGGCTGTCAATGTTTTTATCATTCAAAATTGTTTAAAGTGATTCCAACAATTCTGTCCCATTATCGTTATAGTTGTGGTGTAGAATCATTGAATTAGAATGCTTTAAATGCTAAAACGATATCTTTATCGTTATAATTATTGTTCTTGGTGTGAATGGCCTTTATTCTTAGCTATTTTACACATCAACTATAATACCAGCTAACAAAAATATGTTCTAAAAACATTTTGCTGACGTTCCCAATGTTCTCGGAACGTTCAAAATTTTAATTTTTTAAAAAAACGTTTAAAAACTTTCTTGGTTATGTGAATGTTGAGGGAACATTCCATTTGATCATTCTACAAACATTATGGGAACGTTACTTTTGAACAAACATTCTGAAACAAGTAGTAACATTTAAAAAACGTTAGAGGAACGTCCAACTATAATGTTTCAGAAAAAAACATTACATGAACAATGTATAAATAATGCTTTTTTGCTAAAGTTTTGAGAACATTATTTGAACTGTACTGGAAGATTGTTCGTTCATAACTTTGACAGAACCTTGCTAGAACGTTCCCTGTTAACTGGGATACCAGCTACAAGAAGTCAAAAATCGAGTCCCCCCCCAGGAATCGGGTCTCCTTTAGGACCCAGGCGGTAATGCCTGATCAAAATTTGTTATCGCGATGTCTTGACTAATTATAATCTATTTAACTATTGTTTATGGTGTTTATTACATTAAGTGCACAAACAACATTATAACACTTTTATAAATCATAAATCATAACGTGATTTTGCAATCAGGCGCTAAAAATACTAACCATTAAAAGTCAGTTGAACCAATGGGATCACTCGGGGTCCGAGAGGAAACCCGATTCCTGGGGGGGGGGGGGGGGGGGGATTATTTTTCAGCACACCTGTTGTAGATGACGGCACTATGGTCGCGTATGCATGACGGGTTCAAACAGTGGGTGTCCTCATCTCTTCAGACCTCCACTTCATCCTTCAAGCAGCAGGGGATACAAAACACATCGAATTAATCCGACTCGTAAAAACGGGTCATCTGAAAGGGTTTTGTGGGGACTCAGAGAGGGGGTAATGCTCAGTGTTGTCTAAAAAGCTTTTTCACAGTGAAAACACGCTGATTACGTTATTGTTGAGTGGCTTTTGATTCCCACACGAGGACCTAATGCATCCCCGAGGAGACCTCCATTAACCGGCACAGCGGGGATTAAACCTCCACCTCATCAGAGTCTCGGACCCTCAGCGAATCACGGGAAACGGTGGTCTGGCTCTTGAGCGCTTTTGACCGTTGCGCCTCTTTCTCGTGGCTGAATGTGGGGTTCACAGTTTGTTGTTCCAAAACAATGCGCAGGGGTTGGATGAATGAAGAGTCTTGCGTTTTTTTCTGCGTTGTTTTCCCCCTCCTTCTCTTCTTCTGCTCCAAGGGAACGTAATTAGAGTGGGGAATTGGACGGGAGGAGGCTGTGGATGGGGGTTGAGAATGAGAAGGCTATTATCCCGCTGTTAGACGTGAATGGAGAGACCCACTCAGACGGCACAAAAGGGACGAAGCTGAGAGGAGCCCTTGCTAAAAGAGACCCGGCTCCACCGGAGCTTCCATTCGGGAACAGATGCGACGAAGTTTCTCTCCAAACGCTCTGACAGTCAGGGTTTATGTTTGTAGAGAATGTTAAGATAAAGAAATGAATGAGAAAACAACTGTGGTGTAACTAAAATTTTACATATTTCACCCTAAAATCAAGAAAGAAAAAAAAAGACTAAAAGACAGAAACTAGGTTTTCTCTGAAGACTTTTTGCATTGTGAGATTATTTTCATGACATTAAAATAAATTCTCACTCTAATGCTAAATAATTTGTCTCAATAGTGTAACGTGGAAAATATTACTATAACGCAAAACAAAATCTCACCATAATGTGGAAATAAATGTAATTTTTGATATTCAAGAGCAGAAATATCTCATCAAAAACAACTATGAAGCAAAAAAGAAGTGTCATTCTTGTTAGTATAATATTAACTCATATATAACTCATTCTCGTTAATATAATGCAGGAAAGCAACAACAGCAAAATGCATCACATATAACCGCCACTTGGGCGTTAGATGACGGTAAAAAAACATACTAAATTTATATTATACGAGTTCATACAAATTAACCACCAATTCACCAATATGTAAAATAGTTACGAATTGCCATGAGAATGTGCTGCCATAAATTAAAGGTACACTATGTAACATTTGGCCCTCTAGCGGATGAAAGAAAAACTATGCATTTTTTAGAAGAACATTGTTTTGGTTGTGCTTGACTTTGTTCCGGATGAATATAGTTATCATACTGCTCATAAAACATTCACTACTTAAGAGATATAACCAGTTTAGATGGAAAGGATCTCAAACTAACTAGCTGAAGACTTTACTGTAGCTTTATCCATTAACAAACACGGTACTTCCTTAAAAGCAGCGCTTCAACAACCATAATGAAATGACCCTTCACAATAGATAATGCTTTACAATGAACTCTGTTAGCTTTTCCGTCGCTTTTACAACATTTCAAATCCCTCAGTTCTCGCCATCTCCGGAAAAGCCAAACTTATGTTGATTCTTGTTTTATTACGAGCTCTGTCGCATTCACTTTTTGCCAGCAGACTGTCCTCTGTTTGGCGTTTGTTTAAAACGGGTGGAGGTTGGAGAATTAGTGGCTCCATGTCAACCTTTCTCACTCATTGTGATGACTAACCTGTGCCACTCCCACACCAGACACATGTTAAAGTAGCCGGTGTAGTGACAAACTGGGTCGATCCCATTGGTTCAAATTGCTTTTAATAGATATTCTCTTTAGTCCTATAAAATCATGTCATGATAAATGCCATTATAATGACCATTTATGTCTGTATTAGTTAGCTTATGTACTAGCATAGCATACAGATACCCGATTAGCCTGATAGCATTTGCACTTACCCTACATGTATTCACAATCATCTTTAATGTAATTATGTGTTAAATTGTTAAATGTCCAAATATTTCAGTTGTAAATAAAACAAATTTATGATGTTCAATTATTCACTTAATAGGCAATTATAATTATTATTTATTAATTAACAGCTAATCAAGTGTAAGATATTACGTTCAATTGGTTTTATTATGCACTAATATATAGTAAGCTATATGGGTAATTTAAATTGATATCATTTGTATATAATTAGGATAATCATTAACCGACAGTTTGGGGAGACCCAATTTCGAGGGAGGACACCGGAGCAACTTTTCTCTATTTACGGATATGACGAGACACAAATGTAGAACAAAAACATCTAATAGTCCTAAAAATAGACTTAATTTTTCTACATACAATAAATAAATACATAAATAAAGGGTGAAAGAGATTCAGGTGTATTTTGGGCAAGAAGCCACTTGTAAGTTGGCAGCATCATCCAGCGTGGCCCTAAAAATACAGCGTTGTATAAGTCAGCACTGCTGTTCAGTTTTTCCTCCATGTTGCTGGTGACACACTACAGAGCATTTCCAGAGAAAAAAAGGTCAGGTCTTACGCACGCTCACCGCACACATATCAGGAAAACACGTTACTGTGTGGCCAAGGGGTTAAAAAAAGACTTTGGAGAGGGAGTGAGAGGAACTTCCCTGAGTATCGGCCATTGCGGTGAACTTTACGATATGGAGAAAAAAAATGGGGTGTCAGGAAAGAGTTATGGAAACCAAACGACAGCTGTTAATATTAGCAGCAAAGGAGAAAGGTCAGCAAAACAAACACAATAAACATACAAAAGTCCTCAATAAGTCATAGTAACAACACTAAAGAAATTGCTGGTAAATTTTATAAAGAAACAGTGTGAAAATGTCCGCCTAGTTAAGGAATTTATGTAAAAAGTTTTAAATAAATTTGTTTATATTTATATTAATATATTTTTTTAAAATAAAGAAGTGTTTATTAGCTTATTAGTTTTTACTGTTGTATCCAAAACAATTATAACATTTCACAGGTATTGGTATTTTGGTTTGTTGATTTGTCTAAAACAAACCTTAGCTACACGATTGCTACAAATGTAAACTGTATTATCACACATATATAATGTTGGATATACTTTATATCCAGCTTTATTCACATACATACAGTATACTCACGTAAATCGATATATACTATATTATAGAAAGCTTGTTTCCGCCATGATATAAAAATATAATTAATTAGGAGTTATAGGTGATTGCGAGTTTATATCTCACAATTCAGATTTTTTTCCCCCTCAGAATTAAGATATTAAATAATCAGATATTAAAATCAGAATTGCGTGATATAAACTTGCAATTCTGAGAAAAAAGTCTCGCAATTCTGACTTTATAAGATGCAATTGCGTGTTTGTATTATGTAATTCTGACTTAACTCACAATTGTGAGTTTATATCTCACAATTCTGAGAAAAAAAGTCTGGCAACTGTAAGAAAAAGTCAGAATTGCGAAAAACTATAACTTGCAATTGTGAGAAAAAAAGTCAGAATTGTAAGATAAAAAGTCGCAATTGCTTTTAAATTTAGTAGCTTCCATACTATATACCAAATCTCAGCCTGATTTTTTATTTCATTGCAAAATGTATATATTATCAGCCAGCTCTAACGAAGATATTAAAGCTGCTTCGAAACAATGTATATTGTGAAAAGCGCTATATAAATAAATTTGACAAAAATCTGAATTCTGACGTGTACAAATCTAGAAATCAAATTTATAAGTTTAACACATTACATTATCTTCAAATCAGTTCACAATTCTGTGGATTTCACCCCAAAATCAGCACAGCAGATCCAGTCTGGGCCTGTACAGTAGTAGTGGAATTGGTCTAACAGTGGCGTGGCATAGAGACCAGCCCTGTTAATAGTTTCCAGGCTGGTCATGAACCACTTCCTAAATGAGGCCTGTGTTTCTGACCCCAAGGACCCTGTCCTGTCTGGGGCAACAGAGCCGCAAACGCACACGTACGCACCCGCTTAATGCATCTAGAGTCTGTAGGCCGCACACAAGTCATGGTGAATTGTGAGCACTTCTCAGCTGCATGTGTTTCAACATCAAAATTACATTCATGACTGACCGGTGTGTGGTCCTTGGGAGAGGGAATCTCATTAAAGAATTTTCATGTATTAATCACTTTTTTATTGACAGCTTGTAATGAAAAAACGAGGGAAAATCAAAAGGATATGACGTTAACGAGAGCCTCTCTTTCGTTCTGTGACACATAAAATGAATGCTTATACAATGTTCAGGATAAAACCTAAAGAGAAATTATGTATTGTAATGTCAATGTGTCATGCAAAGAAAAGGGATTAATTCAAACTGTAGTCTCATATAGCCAGATCTATATAGTCTATAGTCTCAAATATACTTGATAATAAAACTATCATAACAATGTAATTTTTATTATCTCATCATCTGTCGCAGCACTTATTTACTTATTCATCTAAACGTCGCTCTCAGCAGCGTGGATGGCATGTTAATGCATCCTATTTACAATTAGCATAAGCATGAGCAATAAGTTGCGGGCTGCAGTTCACTTAACGGCCACCGGTGTCGCTAATAAGAGGAGTATAGTCCGCTTTAGACATTCTACTAACTACAGTAGTAACTTTGCCAATACAAACTCTCATTAGAGTATTGGTAGACTATGGAAGCTTGTTTCCGCCACAGAATATATATATATATATATATATATATATATATATTCAGAATTTATAAAGTCAGAATTGCGTCATATAAACTCGCAATTGTGAGAAAAACGTCTTTTTCCCCTCAGAATTGGACTCACAATTCTGAGAAAAGACGTCAGAATTGCGAGAAAAAAAAAAAGTCTGTTTATGTATAAATGTATCTTGAAAATCATCTTTTGCAGTGAAAAAGACGAATGACAACAAAGGACTCATTTGTGTCTCATTTGTACTTCTACTATGGAAGTTTAAGAAAAACATCTGAGACAAAGCCGACACTTACCAGAGAATAACATTACATTATTTAAATTTAAATGGCTAACAGTAAGAAGTCACCAATCGTATTTGGAAACGGAGCTTATCTGGAGTCCAGGTGGTCTATTTGTAGGCCGTTTGGAAGAAAAAGCACATTTGAAACTCTCTGAATGGCTCTACACCACCCAAACCGCAGTTTTAGGAGATGTAGAGTCAGCGGTCCCATGCTTGCGTGGAGCAAATGCGATGGATTACCCGTGCTAGGGTGGCCACCGGTCCCTCAATGCCTCAGACTCAACGGAAGGCCCCTGAAGGGATTTCCTGACCTTAGTTCAAAAATAAGGCGCTTTAACGACCGTTTCTCCAGCCGTGTATTTCAGGGACTGTCGAGAGGCGAGGCCGCGTGAGTCAATGTCTCCTAAAGGGAATCGCCATGCTTGGATGACAAAACCACAGGGGTCCGTACCCGGTTAACAGGGAACGTTCTCAGAACCAATTGGCTAATGTTCTGCCAAGGTTCTAGTTGGGAGTTCATCTAACATCTTTTAAATGTTACAACTTGTTTTAGAATGTTCAGAGAACATCCAAAAGTTGACGTTCATCTAACATTTTTTAAATGTTACTACTCGTTTTAGAATGTTCAGAACATTCAAAACATTCACAAATGTTTGCAAAATGACACAATGGAGCGTTGGCACAACCAAGAAAGAACATATTTAGAGCATTTTCAAAAAAATAAGTTTTGTACGTTCAGAGAACATTCATAAATAACATTTTCATAATTTAATGGGAACATTAACAAAACATTCTTTTTAGCTTATCTAGGTAATGACTTTATTGAGAGAGCAGATGCAAAAATGTCTGCAGCTGATCTTACTATAAATCGGGGTACGAGATTAGCCAGTTGCACGTGCGTGCATGTCAAGAAAGAGCGCACCCGGACTGACAGAATCTGCTTTGCTTTGTGTATTTTTTCTTTCACGCCTGTCTTCCTCTCAGCAACCAGCGGCGTGGTAGATCTCTGTGCTTTGGCCTTCAGATTCGGCCGCACATTGCGTGAGACTCGATCGTTGCTCGCTGGTGTATGTGACAGAGGTCGTCAACATAGCATTAATTAAGACCCAAAAACAACAAAGCCCAAACAATAAACACCCGTCCGCAAAAGCCACTACTGCCTCCCCGACCCGACCGGGGTTCAGCCAAAGAAAGTAAATACAGTAATACGTTCAAGATTTGCTTTCCCTCCGCCCAGAGAGCAGCTCTTTGTGGGGCTTTAAGTGAACGTGTTATTCAACAGATTCAGCCGTACGACTGTCATTGCACGAAGTGGCGTCGAAATGATCATGTTCCTGGCGGTGTTCCTCTGCAGATGTGCAGCTTGGCACCTCAAGTCATTTCTCAAATAACCACATAGTTGGTGAAATGGGGCAACTCAATAAATGGTTTCTTTTAGTACTTTTTAAGAAGTATTTTCTCACTATCAGTGTCTAAAACACGTGTTTATGCGGATATCATTCAGCAGTTTCTGCACAGCCAGTACAGTTAAACCTTTAAACAACTCAAGCCAAGTTTTACGAAACACACGCTAATCCTAATGCATTACTAACTGGAAATTCAGTAGATTGACAAACGGTTTTGGGCGGCATTTGAGTGCAGGTGCTGATGGGTTTTTCTGAGTAGACACAAATTCAAATTTGTCCATATTTAACCCAGCTTGATTTCTCTTTAACCCAGCATTTTTGTATAATATGAAATGTTATTTATTCAATATTGTCACAGAGTTTTACTAAATTTATACCATTAAAATGTACAAAAACGCTAAATCTAGACATTATCTTCAGTGTGGGATGTTTGGAACAGTTTTCCCAGCATGCATACTGCATATGTCATCAAACTTCTCAACAAAATTCCCTTTAAGTACAAATATCTAAACATTCTTAAATCAAGATTTACTTGAGATGCAAAATGCCAGAAGATATTTGTCTGATCCCAATGGCAGATATTTGTTCTTGTTTTAACCTTTTTTTCAGAAACCAAGGCTTAATATCTTGTCATTTATCATCTCAATTAAATGCATCATGATTTAAGAATGTTTAGACATTTAGATAAGATGATAAAAAGTAAGAAAATTATTTTTTTGCAGTGAAGATGGAAGAAAACGATTAGCATTATAAGTCAATAGGGGTGTGTGTGTGTGCGTGCGCTTTCTTTGGTCCTTTGGCTTGACTGCGATTGAACCACCTCATAAGTGAAATACCAAACCGGGTGCAATCGTCAACCGCAAACCAACACTGTGTTCAAATGTTTTTCCAACATGGCATGTATTTATCCGAAACATATTGGGATTAGAAAAAAAAAAAAGAAAGGATTTTTCATTTTCATGACACTGGTATGAGGGCAAAGGAGGTGACTGTTGGCCCAGTTAGCGCTGAGAAGGAACATGACTGCTTTGAGACCGCTCATAGTACACGTTGTCGCTCGTTCACCGCCACAGAATTCCCGCTGGAAGAACAGTGTGTGACGGATCATTCCTAAAAAGATACTTGCAGGTGCCAGAGCATAAACTAAATGCTGCCATGAACGCAAATGCCACCACACTGCAAAAACATTTTTGTTCTTACTCAGCATTTTTGTTGTTTTCCATTTCATATTTCTAAACATTCTTAAAACAAGATACTTTACTTGAGATGCAAAACAACTTAAAATATTTAGTTTTGTTAATCAAAATTTAATGAGTTTTGCTGAAAATAACAACAAAAAAAAAAAAAATTCTGGCAGGGTTCTCTCAAAGTTACTTTCCAACTTTCTTCCAGTAACGTTAACAGAACGTTCATTCAGAGTTATCTTGTCTAATGTTCACAAAATGTTAGCACAAAAGCATTATTTATACATCATTCATGGAATGTTTATGATTTATGTTTGATGTTCATCTAACATTTTTAAATGTTACAACTTGGAACCTTCAGAGAACATTCAAAAGTAACATTCCAGTAATGGCTGCAAAATGGAATGTTCCTTTTACGTTCATAAAAATGTTTGTACGTTTTGAAAGTTGAAAGTCAATAACTAAATGGGAATGTTAGCAAAATGTTTTTTGTTAGCTGGGATATTTTTTCTTTTCAGAAAACAAGACTTAACTCTTTCCCCGACACTGATGGAATTTTCCGGAAATCCATGTTTTCAGTGTTATACGGTAGGGGGCGCTGTTACGCATCTTTTGAAAGAGTACAGAATCTCCGGATAAAAACACAGGTGAAGAAGCAGAAACAAGCGATAGAAGCACTGTAGCATAACGCGATTTTCTGTTCAAAATGTTGCTTTTTTATGAAACTTACCCACATTTAAGTGTTGATTAAAAACAGAATGCATGAAGCTAGAATTTTTTTGTCTAAAAGCAGAGGGTCTTTGGATATATTGCATGTTTAGATATTCACACAAGAAAATATTCTCGGAGCCATGAAAGTTTCGTGAAAATGATCAAAAATGCTAGTGGAAAGGGTTAATATATATATATATATATATATATAGTAAATAGTATCCTATAGTAAATGTATCTTCATTTAACAATGTTTATTTTAGTTGGATGTTCATCTAACATTTTTAAATGTTACAACTTGTTTCAGAACGATCAGAGAACATTCAAAAATAACATTCCAGTAATGTTTGCAAAATGGAATGTTCCTTTTACGTTGTAAAAACGTTTCCATAACTAAACAGGAATGTAAGCAAAATGTTTTTTTGGATAGCTAGGATATTTTCCTCTTATTTTAAGCAGTCTTTTTGTTTTTGTTTTTTTTTTTCAAAAAACAAGACCCCCCGACACTTTCACCGTTATACGTTAAAATGCTGGCGGAAAGGGTTATTATCTTCGTAATTATGCTTCTCAAGTAAATGTATCTTGATTTAAGAATGTTTAGATATCTGTATTGGAAAATAAGTCAAAAATACCAAGTAAGAAAAACACAATTTTTGCAGTGTACATTATCATGCCCTTCTTTCCCCCATTCGGATAAGGAGCATCTTCTTTGTGATTCCCGCCATTCATTTTCTCTGTCTATTCTCTAAAGAGTGCAGCGGGAGTCTGTCTTTCTCTCGGCCCTGAAAGAAAGCCGAGAATGGCCAGTGAAGTGAATTCATAGTCGTTGATAGACTTGTCGGAGACGAGGTCTTTGCATCCTTGTTGACAAAGGTAAGTAATGAGAGTTGGCCGCGAGTCTGGAGGTTTCTTTACGGCTCTGGATGGTGGGGGGGCTCGCTTTGGCTTTTGTTGACCAAGTCAGAGATGCTTCTCACAGGCATCAGTGTGTCAAGATCGGTTACCTCTAACCACCGCCGATTGTTGGCGAGATGGATGGACCCTCTCTTTAGAGCCAAAATGGGGGAGTGTGACCGCACAACGACGGCTTAGCATTCTGGGAGCTGAATTCACGCTGCCAGAGCGCTGTGGGATCCATTGACCTGCGCACCATTGTTCGACAGGTCACTTCCCTGAAACCGTAACCTCGGGGGCGATTACCATTGGAATGCTCAGGACAGCATTCCTCCTCGACGAGCCCATTGACTGGGATTGGCACTCGGCGCTGGGCTGCCGGAAAATTCCCAACGATTAGCTACCGGTCCATGGAGACAGGGTTGGCTGTCATGACCTGTGTCAGAGAAGCGATTCCAGGACTTATGGGAAAAGACAAGTCACAGAAGCTGCTATAATGACACGTCTTGCACATTGCTAAAGCCTTTAAAGGCACATCACGATGGCCTATGAATGTAAACAAACATTATTGCCAGTACAGTTACATTTACATTACATTACAGTAATGCAGAATCTGCATGGACATTTAACTAAAACTAGAGATAAAATGACTAAAATAAGTCAAAATAAAAAGTTTTTTTTTTTTTTTAAATTTCAGCTAGCCGCCATTGCCAAGGCAACATTTCCCATTTTCATTTAGTTTAACTAAAATAACAAACTAAAAAATACAATAAAAATTACTACAACTTTAACTAAAATTACAATAAAAATGGAAAATATAAAAATTCACATTTACACGGTAACAGCAGGGATTTAACTAAAAACAAAAACTTGAAATAAAATAACTAAAATAACAAATAAACTTTAAAAATAAAATAAATTGAAGTCGAAATAAAATTAAAAAAAGAGATTGAAAGAAAAATGAAAGAAAATTATTTTATTTCAGCTCAAAAATTAAAGCCATAAAAAAAAGCATTTTTATTACTTAACTCAAAATTAAGTTTGTTTATTTAATTTGATTTATTTCAGCTGGTTGCTAAGGCAACATTTCTCAATTTCATTTAGTTTAACTAAAATAACAAACAAAAAAATACAATAAAAATGACTACAACTTTAACTAAAATTACAATAAAAATGGAAAATATAAAAATTCACATTTACACGGTAACAGCAGGGATTTAACTAAAAACAAAAACTTGAAATAAAATAAATAAAATAAATTGAAGTCGAAATAAAATTAAAAAAAGAGATTGAAAGAAAAATGAAAGAAAATTATTTTATTTCAGCTCAAAAATTAAAGCCATAAAAAAGCATTTTTATTACTTATATCAAATTAAATAAACAAACTTAATTTTGATTTATTTCAGCTGGTTGCTAAGGCACAATTTCTCAGTTTCATTTAGTTTAACTTGACGTACTAAAAGAACTAAAACTAAAATTGAAATAAAAATGAATAAAACTATATAGACTTTAAAATAAATAAATAAAACTAACAAAATGATTAAAACATAAAAATAGAAAGTATTTCAAAATACTGATAAAAACAATCATTGTACCTCAATGACAGATCCAACAGCAGTGATGCACAGGAATATTGAAATGTCCCATTTTTCAGAAAGTTTGACGTGTTATCCGCCATGTGCATGTTTGTTTATTGAATATTTCTGCTAATTTGACCAATTCAGCTCCATTTAGCAAAAATTGTATCACCAAATTCAGCACTGACAACACTGCAAATTCAATCTAGGCCTGCAAAGACAAACAGGCCTAATCAAGGTGAAAAAAGTCATCTATGGAATGAACTTAAATCTGTTTGTCATAACTGAACATCAAAAGATTAAATCAAAGACTTTTAATTGCAGAAGCTGATGCGTTTCAGTCTAGATTTAATCAAAGTCCCTTTAAGCACGTTCACTCGGTGGCCATCTTTGATCCTGTCCTTAAAATGCCGTCAGTGTAAGCAGCTCACTAATAGAACATAATCAATAAAACAGCCAAATCGATATGCACTGTTTGGCTTTTGTTAAACAATGCAAAGTCTGAAAACCTCAAAGATAAGTTTATGTAATATCTTAATTAGGCTAATTGTGTGCATCACTGAATCTCATCAAAGTCAACAACACATCAAAAAGTTTCTTGATTTGGCTAATCAAATTCTAATGTCGTTAACACAAACCAAGCGAGCAGAATTCATCAAAATGGCTTGTTAGATCTAAAATGCAAATTATTGCTGAAGTATCAGATGTTTACTTGAGTGAAGAATCACAGAAGCCACTTCAGAACAAACCAGAACATTGACAGGAGTTTCTGATTTGGCAGTGCTTTTCAAGTCTTCAATTTAATCATGCACTAAATTAAACCCTTCAACAATTGAAAATCTGTCACAGTCACTCATGCGATAAATTAGAGTCATTTCTTGGAGCCTCTTGCGTACTGTGTCTTTCGCCCCCGGATCATGTCTGTTTTCACTAAAAATATTGATTGTAGATGACAAGAAACTTCAGTTATAGGTCAAGAACATTCTGAACTTTCCCCTTACTGTGCACCTGTTTAAAAACAGACGTCACATTGGTATTTAATTGCAAGACGGACCATGCTAATTTACTGATCTACTAAAAAAAACAAAAAAAAAAACAGCCTAAGGTGGTTAGCCAGTTTGTTTTGCCTGTTTAAAGGGTCAGTTCACCCAAAAATGAAAATTCTGTCATCATTTACTCACCCTCATGTCGCTCCAAACCTGTAAGACTTTCATTCATCTTTGGAACGCAAATGAAGATATTTTTAATGAAGTTACTCCTCCATTGACAGCCTATGCAACTGACACTTTCAAGGTCCAGAAAGGTAGTAAAGACATCATTAAAGTAATCCATGTGACTCCAGTGATTTAACCCCAATTTTATGTGCTTTGTTTGTGAAAAAAAAAAAAAAATTACCACTTTATTTACAAAATATTAATCTATAACGTGCGTTCACGAGAGCAGCGTGATGCAAGCATGTTGTGTTGACGCGAGAGCAGATGTTGTTGCATGAACGCACGTTATAGATTCATATTTTGTATAAGTGGTAAAAAAATTTTTTTCTCTGTTATAGGACTGTCAAGGGAACATTCCATTTTATAATTTTAGAAGCATTATGCGAACGTTATACCGTGGTCTGTCTGCATACTCGATTTTGATTGGCCATTTAATGCACAGGAAGTCAGTTTAATCACCGCTCTGTATTAATGCGCTGTTTTCATTGAAGCACACGGAGAACGCGCAGACAATTTTATAAACGCCGCCCTGCGACTTTATTAATAAAATAGCTTCACTACTGAATCGCTATATTACATTTCTCAGCAATAAGGGGGTAACATCGCTGGTTTTGAAGAAATTAAACTTACAGCTTTGTTGTTAACAGAGAGAGACGCTGAACAGACGCAGGTAATTCACACACGTATCTCTCACTCTCGGTAATGAATTCAAAAGTGGGATAATCCACGGCTAGCTGGGCATTAAAGTGGACCTATAATGCCTCTTTCACAAGATGTAATAAAGTCTCTGGTGTCCCCAGAATGTGTCTGTGAAGTTTCAGCTCAAAATACCCCACAGATCATTTATTATAGCTTGTCAAATTTGCCCCTATTTGAGCAAAAACACGCCGTTTTTGTGTGTGCCCCTTTAAATGCAAATAAGCTGCTGCTCCCGGCCCCCTTTCCAGAAGAGGGCGGAGCTTTAACAGCTCACGCTTCAGTTGCTCAACAACAACAAAGCTGGAGAATCTCACGCAGCCAAAATGAGGATTGTCAGTAACGGTGTTCAGCCTTACATTGTTCAAACCGGAGTCGACACTGATGGAGAGACTCAGGAAGAAGTTACAACTTTTAGACGTTTCTGAATAGTTAGTGGATAAATTTATGTAGTTGCTGTGGAGTTGATTCAACTCATCGACTAGCATGTGCCGGTCCGGGTGGGAAAAGTTTGCTGTGTGGAAGGCTTCAAACGTTCAGGATCATGTTGGCACGGTTCACAGTGCTTTTTCTCTGGCATGAAGCCTGTAATCTAGAAGATTTATGTCACTCACCGCCCCTGCGCTTAACAACCTTTCTAATATTCCAGGACATAAAAAATGTAATTGCCCCACATATCAGAGGTACAGAAGATATTGGTGTGCTTGTTTCTGACCAGAAACACAAATTGGTTTCTATGGAGACGTTCACCACTTATACAATTTACAAACCAACTCACGGCTCTGGTTTGGCTTTTGCACGCGGGCGTAATCGTCTGACTGCTATTTTGGCATCTGGTCCGAATTGTGGAATCCGCATGTCGTGTTTGAGTTCACATGCTCATCTCGCAGGATTTTGATGCACCTGGGTAAAGAGAACAAAACACAGTCAAGGGTTTTTCCTTCTGTCGAGCCACTAATGCAGACTTTTACTTTCCCTGCCATCATCACTGAATCAACACTAATATTATATATTTATTACATATTTCAATTTATTATATATTTCACCTATATTTACCTAAAAATATATCAGATGTATTTATATAATTTAATTATTTTATATGTATATATGATCAGAATAATATATTTATATTTTTCATTAAGCATTTTAATGGAATTCCAAAGCAAACAAATGTAAAAAAGAAAATGTCTACATAATATACAGGCAAGTGTGTGTGTAAATGTACATATATAATATATAAACTATTTTATTTATCCCATATCTTTATTGTTTTAGTAATATGTTACATTTTAAAAATTAGAAATGATAAAATCTATTTTCTATTTAATATTATATATATATATATCCTCTGGTGCTGCTCACGTGGTGATCAAAAATTATTTTAATGAAATGAACGTACTGTATTTTAGTTTTATAATGTTTTATATTTAATATTTTGTAATTTTAAGGGGATTTTATGGTATTACATTATATTTATGAAATAGTTATGATTCATTTATTATCTGTTAATCACTTTTTGAGCATAGATCTGAAAATAAAATGACTAACTTAAACGGTCATATATCTTAAATGCTTTAGAGCAACAAACTTAAATTTAATCTCTTTTTAAAGACAAAACTTTGCTGATGTGAAAAAAAAATAAAGTTATAGAAGTTTATGTTTATTATTATGAATTAAAAAAATGCATAAAAATACTATATGAAATATATATTTTCCAAAACATGTTTTAAATCAAAGTCATAAATCTAAACAAGTTGTGTTCCAAATTTTAGGTTGATATCTCAAAAAATGAGCTTTCAGTAAGGTTTTGCTTGGGTGCAGTACCAAACGCTTCCACTAGATGAAATTCACTTCTTATTCATTTCCAATAGCTAATTTTTAAAAATGTACAGTTTAATCTTTTCGAATCATGTCCATGATTTTTTGTTGTTGTGTGTGTTCACATAGCAAGTGCCAAAACCTTTCGTACCCTTCCGAAAAATTTCTAAAAAACCAAAACGTAATTGTTTTGGGTCAAAAATGGCCGAACAGCACCAGAGAGTCAATATATTTATTTATTTTGCCATATGGGCCATAATAAAACTCTTGTGACTGCTCTAAATTAATAAACACGTTTTACTGGAAAATAATATGCTTATGGTGCAAAACCAGCTATAAAACATCAACATCAGCACAGTTCCCAAAAAAAGCACAGAAACTAAAATGTTTACATTCGCAAGGCATAAAAACTATTCATACATGATCAGCAAATCATTATGAACATAAGCAGCAGCCAGGCAAGTGACAGTTCTGTCAACAGACCCAAAACTCTTTCGCAGGCCCTCAGGCCAAACCTACTGTTGAGCCCTGATGTGTTTTATGTCTTTTTCTGGTCTTTTCATGCCCCTGTCATCAGAACAGATGCTTGCTGGGTTTCAGTCATGTCTCATTGTGGGTTCGGAGAGCTCTGTGTGTGTAGCTACGTCTGACTTGATGAATCTGTCAGATGCTAACACAGCTTCTCATTCACCACCGTCTGACAGATGTCGCTAATTTACTCATCCTGGATCAGATTAAGAAAGAATCATCACTCCAGACCTCTATTTCAGTGGCTTCTCAGAAAACAGACTTGAAATCAGTTCCAAATCAGACACTTTTATGATATTCAGACCAAAACACGGCCGAGCTGGGCCTCAGTCATGAGTGTTTGTATGTGTATTTCTCCTAAGGCACTTTTGTGGACTTTTAGAAAACAAACTGCATCAAAACACTTTTAAACTCTATTTGTCTTTTTTTTTTTCTTCCCCGACTCGTAATTTTAAATCACGATTGTTGACATTTCTGGTCAACAAAATGGCCAACTCCTTTGTCATGCTAATGCTAATTTCATAGCTATTATTGTAAATAAAACTAAACCAAATTTTCCAAAAA
Organism: Elopichthys bambusa; assembly: GCA_037101425.1. Classification (NCBI taxonomy): domain Eukaryota; kingdom Metazoa; phylum Chordata; class Actinopteri; order Cypriniformes; family Xenocyprididae; genus Elopichthys; species Elopichthys bambusa. The sequence continues at coordinate 2,116,246 of CM074455.1, forward strand.
CTGTTTTTTTTTTACCTTGATGTTTCTTTGTATGTCACATTTGCTTTTCACTGACATCTTGGTAAACAGGCACTTTTGAACTTTAAAAAAAAAACTTTAATTAGGGACAAATGAGGGACAGTTATCTGGGTACAGTAATTTGTATTAAATAGGTATGAATCATTGTCAGAAAATAAATACTGAAATTGTTATATAGCGTAGTATAGCGTGTGTGTGTGTGTGTGTATATATATATATATATATATATATATATGCATACATACATACATACACATTTTTTATTGTTTTATATAATACTTTTTATTCATTTTTATTTATTTCATGTTTAACATTTTTGATGCTGCTCTGCTGTTAGGATGACAAAAAGTTTAAAGTTTTTTTTTTTTTTTTTTTTTTTTTACCGCTCGTCAATGTCAAAATGTTTGAAATGGCCAATCAAATCAAAGAAGGCGGGGCTTTACTGTTGGTGAAAGTCAGAGCCGTTGAACGTGAATTTCAGCGCGACTCTTCCTTGAAGCGTGTGAGGTAAGATGTAAGTAGCTAAACATTAAATACACAACAGCTGTGTTGATAGAAATGTTAAATACTAACAGTTACTTGCAAACTACTGACTTTGTCAAATATAGAGTTCAGTACATAGCCTAACTGTATGCGACGAGACAAAGGAATTAATATTAACGGAACGGAAATATAGCATATTTTCTAAAAACATTTTGCTAACGTACTTACGATATTTCCGATAGTTATATGAAACCTTCATTTTTATATATATTTATTATTTTTTTATTTATCTATATGTTTAATGAACAATGTATAAATAATGTTTTTGTGCAAATGTTTTGAGAACAGCGCTGCGTCCCAAATCGAATACTTCGCTACTGTATAGTAGCCTGTGCGAAACAGTACGCTAAAAGAGTAGAATGTCCGGATTCTTAAAACGGTAGGCGAAAAGTCCCCGGATGACCTACTACTTCCGACGAGATTCTGAAGTTTGTATTCGATGGACACTTTACTATCCCATGAGGCCACGGGAGGAGATTTATGAATGGCAGTGAAGCGACTCAACTGATGCTGGTAGATCACATGACAGCAACAACATGTAGTGCATCCGGGTTAGGTTCATGCTACCCAATTCATACTATTTAGAACACATTTTTTTAAAGGTCGCAAAGTAAATTCAGATGTAGTACCTACTCAGACAGTACGCGATTTCAGACACGGCGCAGATAACGCCGACCAAACGTCATATTAACGTTACTGGAAGGAATGTTTGTTCATAACTTTGAGAGAACCTATCCAGAACGTTCTGAGAACGTTAGCTGGGTGTGTACAGCATGCTTTTACACCATCGTCCAATGAAATGTGAAGATGTGGTGAGCAGCTGCTTCTGGCTAAAAATGTATTTTACAGCTGCTGCGGGACCCAGTATGTGTCTTCCCCTAATGCAGTCATCTATTCATGGATTTTATGACAATGAGACTCCATAAAGAACCGAAATATCAGGCTCAGAGTTTACTTTGGACCAGTGAAACAGAAAAGATAATTATAAGAAATTATAATTAGACATTTACTCTGCTATTTATCAGCATGCAGGGCAAATGACAGGACATGTCCGATTCAAAGGTCATGATCTATCAAAGGCGATCGTGGGAGATTATTTTAGTTTTATGACGGTACTTTTGTGATCTTCAGGGTAGTTTGGGTTTCTTACTTTGATCAAACCCCAAACATTAAGTCTTAAAACCTGCTACAGTAGATGATGAAACAGGTGAAAAAATCCCACATTGAAGGAGAATGAAAAAAACGTCCAACCAACTTGCTTGTCTCCATCTGTAACGAATCCACAACTTTAAATGCTTACAAAATGATGTTCCTTCCCATTTGCCAAACAATTTTTCTCTGTTTTTTTCCTCTTCTATTTTTTGTCTCGACAACAGCTCGCGTGCTGTGTGAGCTAACCAAGATGTTGAAAATGCAAATATTTTCCAAATGTCTGGGGATTTTGTCTATGAAGTATCAAGTTTTGTGGTCTCAGCTGCGCCGCACATTGATGTTTTATCAATGACATTGGGATCGTGGCATTCGGGGGCCTGAATGAGTCGGGATGCATAGCCTCCGTGTGTTTCCAGCCTTAATGAGGAGATGTTTGGACACAGCTATCCGTGTTTGAAGTCGGCTTATAATGGCGCCCTGTTGTTTGAAAACAAAGCGCCTGTAAGTCAAACAACAGTCGAGTATTGCGCTGTAAATTATTGCTTTGTAAACCCATGGTAACTATTTGTGTGCAAACAGCTTCACAAACATTACAAATCAGAAGCCGGTGGTCAGACTTAAAACAGATTTCTCTTCAAAGACGTGTTTGCGTGTGCATTTAAAGCTGAGAAAATGTCATTCTTTATACTGAGAAACATGAGTATGAGTTATATGAGCAGATGCTGGTCTCTTACAGCAACCCAGTTAACAGGGAATATTCTGGCAAGGTTCTCTCAAAGTTATGAGCAAACATTAATAGAGCGTTCGTTCAAAGTTATCTCGCCTTTAATAATGTTCTCAAGCCATTAGCACAAAAACATTATCGATACATCATGGAATGTTTTTTTTGTTTTTTTTAAATGTTACTACTTGTTTTAGAATGTTTATAGAACATTCAAAAGTAACGTTCCCATAATGTTTGCAAAATGGAATGTTCCTTTAACGTTCGCATAACCAAGGAGAAACGTTTTTAAAACATTTACGTTTTGAACATTCAGAGAACGTTCAGAATTAACGTTTTTGTAACTTAATTGGAACGTCAGCAAAAGATTCTTGTATGACTGAGGTTTATGTATCGCTGCATCCGAATATGTGTACTTACATACTATATAGTAGGTGAAAAACAGTATGTGAGCCGAGTAGTATGTATAACTTCATTAAAAAAGTAGTATTCAAAGGCAAAAAGTTCCTGGATGACCTACTACTTCCGGCAAGATGGACACTTTACTATCCCATGAGGCCATTGGAGGGGATTTGTGAATGGCAGTGAAGCCACGCAACTGACGCTGGTAAGTCACATGATAATGACAACATGGCGGATGTAGTACGTCCATGTTTCATTCATACTACACACATTTATCCTCTCTATATACTTTTTTTAACCGTCCTGAAGTAAGTTTCAAACCAAATGTAGTACCTGCTAGGCTATATAGTATGCGATTTCGGACGCAGCACGTGTCTGTGTCTCAATAGCGCAGTATACTGCATACATAGGCAGCTGCCTTCTAGGTAAGCATTGGAACTCTAATGATTCTTTTAGTACTTGAACAAAAAAGAGAACCGCTCCAACTGATTCAGTCACAGAGTGAGTCGTTATACTGATTCAAACTGATTTGTGAGCCTTTTTGACCGCTTCAGTAAAAAGAATCAGTTAAGATCATTTATTTTGCTTGTTTGTTTTTTTCTGTGTACAATTATATTGTAAAACAAAGTATTCTACAAATTACTATTTTTATTGATACTTTACAGTATAGAATCAAATTTACAGTATCAGTTCTGTTGACTCGTTCACCATCTTGATGAATTTTATACATTGTACAGTTGACAAATTTACTTACAATTATCATCAACAAAGTTTTAGCCACATTTAATCTATATATATTAAATAAAATAAATATATTTATGACAAAAATAGTGTAAAAAAGCTCGGGAAGGAAGTTTGTTTTTTATTTATAATTTATTTAGATTTTTATATGATACATACAGGGTGGGAAAAACAACGACAAATAAAAAAAATACATTTATAAATAAAAAACAATATAAATAATATATTAAATAAAAATGAATATTTAATAAATTATATTAGTAAGTAATATTAATAAATAAATGCAGGATACATATAGGCCTATATATATATATATATATTTTTTTTTTTTTTTAATATATATATATATATATAAAAATAAATGTACTTAAATAAATAACTTAACTTAAAAAAAATATATATATGTATAATTAAATAAAATAAATGTATTTAAATAACTTCAGGCAAAATTGAGATTAAGTAAATAAAGATAGATTTAGTAAATAATATTAATAAATGCAGGATATATATATATATATATATATATATATATATATATATATAATTAAATAAATGTATTTAAATAACTTCAGGCAAAATTGAGATGATGTAAATAAAAAAAGAAAATATATTTAGATTTAAAAAATAATATTAATAAATAAAAGCAGGATATATATATATATATATATATATATATATATATATATATATATATATATATATATATATATAATTAAATAAAAATAGAAAATATTAAAAAAAAATGTATGATATACACAAGGTGGAAAAAACAAGCAGAAATACAAATATATACATTTATAACTTAAAAACTAAATTAAATAAATGCATTTAAACAAGCAAATAAATTAAATGGAGATTAAAATAAAAACAGAAAACAAATAATCAGTTAAAATATGAAAGTGAAAAGAAACTCATCTGACATTTTCAGATGATTCTGATGGCCTAACAGAGCATCACGTTCGTCCAGCGCACAGAGAAGGAGACACGCACGCACACGCGTCCCGCCCTCTCAGACTGCTGATGCTGCCGCTCGCGGTGTGAGGTTGGAGGGCGGTGCTGTTCACCCATTAACCCTACTCCAGTTTTACGAGCGCCGCGGCCTCGTCCACGCCAACATAAATACACGTGCTGGCCAAGCACAGGATAATTATTTAGTGCTCGGCGGCCTCATCTCTCCCCCTCCCAGCGCGCATATCCACGGCCCTATCTGTTGATCTGACGTTATTTACGGTTTACTGTTATTGTCCAGAACAGAAACTTATTAAAGTGCAGTTATTAAACGTTCTCGCAGGGGCAAGATCTGCCGTAAATCTAACGTTTCCCAGAGTCCGTCGGACCCTAATGGATGGTTATGGTTATCTAGTTGAGTTGTTTGCGCAAAAATGCTGTTCCCCACCAGAAAGAGACGATGTAATCGAGTTTTATAAGAATTATTAAGCGTCTTCGACATGCGCTGCAGTAAAGATGATTTGGATTAAGGGGTTTTTATGTGATGAACTGTGTTTTTGTGGCCTCCCTTTAAACCACCTAGTCATCTCTTGCGCTTTCTCAAGTCATCAAGTTTAAAAGTGTACAGCAACATCAGGAACAGCATACTTCCATAATACTCAATGTACTATTTTAGTAGTTTTCAGTATGTATACTATGCAGGGTTATTCTAGTTAACTAAAACTAAAAACATTAAAAAAAATAAAAAAAACATTTCCATTTTATTTCTACGGAGCCCTGCACATGACATTGTGTATTAGGGTGACCATACGTCCTCTTTTTCTCCGGACATGTCCTGGCCAGGATTTCTAAATAGCCTAAAATGGCTTGAGCCCCTGCCCTTTTAATTGTGAAAGTAAAAGTGCCCTTTTCGGTCGTATCGAGGTGCCCCTGGAACGCGATTTCTAAGCGGAGGTCTGTGCACGCTACTGTTCCTGTTGACAGTCCTCGTGCATTAAAATGTTGTTGTGTTTGCAATGCTTTGACCGTTTTCTGTAGATCCCGCCTTCTCGCAAGCCATGATTGGTCGATTATGTACAGTGCCTGCATGCTATTGGTCAAATTACTTTTCAGTCATTGCCTTCAAGTATGAAAACAAAGCCAAAACTGGGACATTTTAGTCCTGGCCAGGAAAAATAGGACATACGTTCACCCTAATGTATATCGTTCCCACAACTTACTAATACGTCATCACGTTTTACTAATTTGTTCCCTCGTTTTAAATAAATTGTGTGCTTGATATAATAATTTGTTCCCTCATTTTACTAAATCATGCATATTAAATAATAATTAGTTCCCTTGTATTACTAAATTGTGCGCTCAATATAATAATTTGGTCCATTGTTTTACTAAATTGTGCGTACGATATAATAATCTGTTCCCTTGTTTTACTAAATCGTGCGTACGATATAATAATTTGTTCCCTTGTTTTACTAAATCGTGCGTACGATATAATATTCTGTTCCCTTGTTTTACTAAATCGTGCGTACGATATAATAATTTGTTCCCTTGTTTTACTAAATTGTGCGTACGATATAATAATTTGTTCCCTTGTTTTACTAAATCGTGCGTACAATATAATAATTTGTTCCCTTGTTTTACTAAATTGTGCGCACGATATAATAATTTGTTCCCTTGTTTTACTAAATCGTGCGCACGATATAATAATTTGTTCCCTTGTTTTACTAAATCGTGCGTACGATATAATAATTTGTTCCCTTGTTTTACTAAATCGTGCGCACGATATAATAATTTGTTCCCTTGTTTTACTAAATCGTGCGTACAATATAATAATTTGTTCCCTTGTTTTACTAAATTGTGCGCACGATATAATAATTTGTTCCCTTGTTTTACTAAATTGTGCGTACAATATAATAATTTGTTCCCTTGTTTTACTAAATCGTGCGTACAATATAATAATTTGTTCCCTTGTTTTACTAAATCGTGCGCACGATATAATAATTTGTTCCCTTGTTTTACTAAATCGTGCGTACAATATAATTTGTTCCCTTGTTTTACTAAATTGTGCGCACGATATAATTTGTTCCCTTGTTTTACTAAATCGTGCGTACGATATAATAATTTGTTCCCTTGTTTTACTAAATCGTGTACACAATATAATTCATTCCATTGTTTTACTAAATTGTGCGTACGATATAATAATCTGTTCCCTTGTTTTACTAAATCGTGCGTACGATATAATAATTGTTCCCATGTTTTTCTACATTGTGCACACAATATAATATTTTGTTTTATTGTTTTTCTACATTGTGCACACAATATAATTAGTTCCCTACTTTTACTAAATCGTGCGCACAATCTAACAATTTGTTCCCTTGTTTTACTAAATCGTGCGTACGATATAATAATCTGTTCCCTTGTTTTACTAAATTGTGCGTACGATATAATAATCTGTTCCCTTGTTTTACTAAATTGTGCGTACGATATAATAATCTGTTCCCTTGTTTTACTAAATCGTGCGTATGATATAATAATCTGTTCCCTTGTTTTACTAAATCGTGCGCACGATATAATAATCTGTTCCCTTGTTTTAATAAATCGTGCGTACAATCTAACAATTTGTTCCCTTGTTTTTCTAAATTGTGCACACAATATAGTAATTCGCTCCTTTGTTTTACTAAATTGTGCGCAATATATAATAATTTGTTCCCTACTTTTACTAAATTGTGCACACAATATAATTTGTTCCCTTGTTTTACTAAATCATGTGCACAATATAATTCATTCCATTGTTTTACTCAATTGTGCACACGATATAATAATTTTTCCCTTGTTTTATTTAAATCAAAACGAGAGAACAAATTCTTAATTTGTGGCCACTATATAAATATATATTTTTGTCATGTTCAGGGCTCCGTATATTACAGCTAGTTGCCAAGGCAAAATTTCTCATTTATTTAAAATTGGTTATTTTAAATAACTAAAATGCGACAAAGTTGAGATATGTTTAACTTTATGCAAATGAAGAGTGACTTTAGGGAGCGTCAATGAATAATTCACAAGAATGCTCACACTGAGTTGACAGTTTGAACAATCAAGCGTATTCTATCTTTATGATTGTTTCAGTCACTCAGTATGTATTTTTAATAATGTTAAAATGGTGTAATATTTATGAATTTGATAAAGTACTTATCCATTTGGTTGCGGCTGCATTGTGCTTGCAGAGAGACTCCGCCCATACGCTCTTCTGATTGGCTGTGATTTTTGATTGCCTTTGTGACGTCTCGTAGTAGTGTCACGTCTGGACAGACAAATTGCTTGTCACTGGAATCTTATCACATCGCGTCTAGTTAGGACACAGTGTTTAAAGTCATGTAAACTTTGAATAACGCATCTGGAAACCCATGCAATTCCATTGCGCCTACACTGCCAAAAAAATAAAAAATAATAATAATCAAGATTATTGTTTTGCATTGCAGTAATGATATAAAAGCATCCCTAAAACATAAATTTACATGAAAAACAAGGTTCACAAAATTTTATGTGAGATTTATGTTAACAGCCAAGGGGGTCATAAAAATAAACATAAGAACAATTAATAGCTCATGCAATTCCGCGTCCAAAGTAAATCTCATTTCAAGGATGTTTAGACATTAGTACTGGAAAACAAGATAAAAATGCTGACTAAGAAAATATTTTTTGCATTGCATCCAGCTTTTATGAATGCAAGAACGCCCTGACTCTTCTTCTGGGGGGTTGACATTCATCATTCTGTTGCGTGATGAAGATCGTAGCAGGACACGTCGCGGGTTCCTCCTCCTCGGGCCGTCCAGTACCCAGCAGTAGATGAGCTCAGCGGGGTCTGTTCCTTTGAATCCACCATGTGTTCCTCACCACTAATATCAACCAGATGACAGAGAACCTCACAGTGATTGTCTCTCAATGAGACAAGTAGTCAAAATAACATAAAGGAGATGATGAGCTGCGTTACTCAACAGACAAAGCGGCTCATTTGTCTCCGGAGTGAAAATCTGCTGCGTTTACATCTGGAGTACGGCTATGGAGCGCCTGCGTTATGTCATGATCTTCATATGAGAGCCTCTTCATCATTCAGATGGACAATATTTTGTTTATAAAGAGAAACAGACTTTGTCCATAAACACAATTATCTATTAAATAGTTAATTTTTTTTTTAGCAATTTCAGAAATAAATTGACTTTCATCATCAATACAGAAACTCTCCGTTCAAATACACTAAATACTTCTATCGCAACTACATACAGGTCAAAGGTCAATGCCACCATGGCAGATGTAGTCCGTAGTCTCCATAACTTTGGGAATGTGTTCACTTATGACTGCTATGGCTCACTGACTTGGATCCAGAGGCAGGAATATTGAATATCCATTAGTATGTGTTGAAAAGTTTTAAACAGCTCAGCAGCTCAAATTCTCATTGTTTTGTAACAGCTTCGACATAATAATTCCAATCCAGCCGCAATGTTGTGTGACATCAACAGCAAGACAAATATGAATAGCGCTTTTCACAATGTCTCCTGCCAATATCTCACTGAGCGATAACTGCCACGACCATTAATCACCATGACGCAAACGCCGCTGGAGAGAAATCACGGTGCTGTTTAGAAATCTGCGGGCACGATCCAGTCACCCCACACTGATGCTCGGACATCTCAAGTGAGGTTCTGTGTTCAGTCTGAAGGGCCCTACAAACAGCATTGAGAATAAATGTACAAAAATATATCGCTTCACAGTAAATAGGGGCAGACTTACCCATCTGTCATTGCGCACCACATAAGCGCTACTCAAATTTGAGCTAAAATCAACAGCAAAGACTAGTTAATTAAGAGTCTGACTTTATTTTTCAACAGTTCACTAGATAAAACACCATTAACAACAGTTTATCACAAGTACAGGGGTTTAGTATTTATTTATCTATATATATATATGTATATACATATCACATAAAAAATGGATAAATAAATAAAGATTATATATTAGATTATATATAAAAACATACTTATATAATATTTCATTTTGCCATATGTATGTAAACATGCATATATTTACATAGAAAAAAATATATATATATACGCATATGCATTTAAATAGATTAAATATATAATTTATTTAGATTTTTATAATATATAAAAATATATAATAAAACTTTAAATTCAAACATTTGTTATATTTATAATTGTTCACTTTGCCATAAGTATGCAATGCATGCGTATGTATTTACGTAAATGATGTTAAATAAATAATGTATATATATATTATACACACACACATGTGGGTCATTGACAAAAAAAAACATAATGGAGATATAATTCCTTTTGAAGTTTTATTAAGTGTTAACAACGAGATTATGTGGTTTTTGTAATCAATTATTTCTTCCAAGATGGAGAAAATTTGTCACCAAAAAGTCATTCGGTTTTACCAAATGACACTTTTGGTTATACCGAAAGACGATATTTTCAAACAGTGCTAACAGGATGATATCTAGCTAGCTAGCAAAAGGACAATCAAACATTTTATATTTAGTACAAGTTTTTAAAATATTACAACATTTTCCATGTTTTATAGCGGTTGTACCGAATGACCTGATGTTTCGGGACATGAGTATGATCAAGTGAAAACATGAATTTTTCAAATAGTTAAAATAGAGTTAGTTACTTTGCTTCATGATCATGTGGTCCTTTGCAGGTGTCTGAATGATGTCACATCCTGTCACATGATATTGACCGCATGACTTGATCCAAAATGGTGCCTTTATATTGGTTACTCCGAATGACATCAATGAAATTCATTTTTCCGGACATTCTTTCTCATAACAAAGCAACGACTTCTACACATAATAATAATGTTGATATATGATGTTATAAAATCATGCCAGAATAAAAAATATACACATTTATTACATTTTAAGATATTTTAATCACTAATGAAATGGCTGTATTGGCTTTTGGACGGTTAAACCGAATGACCTTTTGACACTTCAGAATCTTTAAAATACCTTTATATGTAGCAAAATATAATTAAAACCTTTTGGATTCATTAAAAGAGATCTAATTGTACTGACTTGCATACTTTAGATGTCATATCTTTATTTTTTATTATTATTAAGGCCATTGGACAAAAAAAATGTCATGTCATTGACTGAAAATATTAATTGCATATGTTAACCTGTTAATTTTGACAACACACAAACACACACACACACATATATAAAATATATTTAGTTTTCATAAAACTTGTGTCAGAGTGCTATTACTCATCTCTGAAGTCTGAACAGGCTGTTGGGAGTCGGTTCGTCTCAGGGTGGGGTGCTCCGCTATCTTTCACTCCCCTAGTATGAAAACAAGACTAACAGACATAAAACATTTCTGTGTTTTCACACTGAAGTCACGTTACAAGCTGCCAAAACTGATGCTCAGATTCAGGAGCATCGCTAACAGTAGTACACCAATGCTTCACTCTATCACCCATCAGATGCACAGTAACAAACGTTATCACTCCTCCAGCTGTGTCCGGCTGCACTGCTGGGAATGTCCTGCAGAACGTCGTAATGGATGACGATGTGTGCAGGACAGCAGTTTCCTTCTATCTCCACCGTGCGTTCTGGAAGATCTCAAACGTCAGTTGAAAGCATCCCGTTACACTCTTTTGTCTTCACCCTCCACCCTCCTTCCATTCCTTCTCCTCGTTTTTCTGAAAGATAATTTATTCTTTACGACTGTCATGTCTCTCCCACTCACAGCTGCACGCTATCCATAAGCTCGTCCCGCGCTAACTGATTGCTAGTCTGAGATTTGTGTCTCCACCCGGTAGGTCCCGTGAAATCCCCCACAATGCTCAGCGTGTGCTGCTTTGAAATAGCATGAAAGGATCGGACAACACGGTTACCTGCAATTAAAGGTCAAAGATCTCATGAATTCGTATGAATTCAGTCGTTTCTATCAAATGCTCTGAGCTGCTCCACGTTCATTTTATAACTCTAGACTTTTAGGATAAATATTTGAGACTTAATCATAAGTGGGAACTCTATAAAAGAGCAACATTTGAGCAATAAAATTGAGCGTTTTATTAGTCACTAATCATTGTTAGGAAGTTAAACAAACAGCAGTCTATTAAACACAGTGGTTCTCTCTCACCCGTGTGAGATAGTGTCCGTTGCTGTCCAGCGCGGCTCTCGATCGGTTGTTTCTGTGTGAATAAGGCCGCCGGCATTTGTTCAACTCGCATTAAACAAACGATCTTGACACCAGAACAAAAGCCGCTTTAGAGGAGAGCACACACACTGCGGACTCTGTTTTTCTCTCTCATATTTTTTAATGACAAAATGTTTGCCAGAAACAGGTGGATTTATTTTGGGCAATCCGGGGTATAGTGATGGAGCTTAGATGGTTCCGGGCCCCAGGGTTTCAGACGACTAACAAAACACATCTTACTTCTGCTTTGCTGCCTGTCTGTAATGCCTTTCAGCCGAGGGCATGACGGTCCCAGGGCTTTCCCTCCAACTCCAAAATACTTCCGTACCAACAAAAGAACGTTTCAGCCTGGGTATATATTCTATAAAGCATATTTCAGTTTAACATACATTAAGGTCAAGAAATTATTTTGACACTTGACAATATTGATTATTTAGGATGGTGTAGATTTACCTAAAATCAGAATTTGCATGTTTATCACCAGTATCTTGCTTCTCAGATGTTTCTCCTGAGAAAAAGACCTTACATTGCTAAGATGCCAAAGTCTGCAGTCAAAAAGTTGATTTATCAGGTTTTAAAATGGAGGAGAAACCACTTCACTTTTCAAAAATATATGTATAACTCATCAAAATAGTTTCAGCTTTTTTAGTTGATGAGATTCAACTCCATATTTTAAGTCAGTTTAATGTAATTTAAGTTGAAATGACTTTCAAATTTGATTATACTTAAAAATTTAAGGCTGCAACGGAACTTAAGTTAAAATAAGTGGAGATCTTTTGTGTATATATATATATATATTTGTAATGGGTGTAATGGGACACGTATTCGTATTGAAAATTTTTGGTACACATGTGTACCGATGAATACAGAGTTGTAGCCCATTAACCACTTTTAACCAGCATTAACCACCAATAATCACAGTAAGCTCTGTGTTTTGGTACTTCTGATAAGAAACAAAGTCTCATCCCTCAAATTCTGTCCCATATTATCACGAAATTCAAACAATAAATGACGCTCTTGTCGCTCTTTGATGTGGCGTGACAGATCACTGTACAGGCGCCTCATTTCAAACGACAGCGTGGAGCACGAGTGAACGCGATTATCTCTTCCTCCTTATTGCTAGTTACAGAATAAATATGATATAGATTTTGGTAAGTGCTGGTTTTTTCAACATACCTTCTGATGTTCATTCACGTTTATTGCTATAACTAGTAGTAAAGCGGAAAGAGATGATCAGTTCAAGTGCCGCTTGAATTGAGGCACTACAGCGATCTGTCACGTGACATTAAAGAGTGCCAGGACGATATTTATTGTTTGAATTTCATAATAAAATAGACAGAATTTGAAAGCTGAGACTTTGTTTCATATCAGAAGTACAACGCACATTCATCAAATGTAAACAACATAGACTAAAAGATCAATTCTTGGAATTTAAGAATCAATATCAGTTCTTCAAATTGAGAATTCATTAAAATCGAGAAATCGATATTTTCAACCTAGCCCTATTATATAACATTTTTAAAAATATTTTATTATATGATATTCCATATATTATATAGCACGTAATATGTATTGTAATGTTTATTTAATTTTTGCCTTTTAAAGAAGAGTTATTTTTCCCTGCATTAACATTACAAATGTTAGTCAACGTAGATCCCAAATTCATTTTACATCCATAAAATCTATACATTTTAGGAGAAACATGACTGAAAAGCTATGAAAGAGCAAACTATCTACTGCAGTTCGAGACCGAATCAACCTAAACTCTCATGTTTTTTTCCCCTTTAATTCCAAAGATAACTCCACACATGCCACAATCAAGCGAACGGACCACAAGATATTATAAACATGTGTTTTCCTCAGAAATGTAAAGAAAGGCCGGATCAGCGAGCTGCTCGCTTGATTTAACTATGATATCTAATGATGTATGTTTCCTCCTCATGCCCTATTAAGATTAAGAGTGACTGGAACTGCGCAATAGGGGCACAATTTCCGGCCTTTGGGAGCGCGGCCTCAAATATGAGTCACAGTGAATATCACTGCCTCATTTTAGGCAACATTCCCAAATGGGGTTCGAAGACATGGAAGTGGAAAGCTGTCGCTGACATGGCCAGGAAACAAGCATAAAAAGCCACCAGCGCAATTCATCTTGTCATTTATAATGGGGAAATGGCGACGAGTCTATTCTTTTCGGGTTTAACATTCATTATGTTGAGAGGTGATGTGTGTTTAAGGGTTTTTCAGGCTTCTGAAATACAGGAAACTGCAGTTGGGATTCATACTGATGTCGTGTGCACTTGAAAACACCAATGTTTGGGTCCAAACTCAGTCGACATCTTTTCAGAAATGGATTAATTTAGAAGCAATCAACCACAAGGGGAAGAACAATGCTAAATGCAAAAAATAAAATGCAATTCATCATATAATTATGCATAGTTAGAAAAATAGATTTGTCAACTTTTAAAATAGAAACCACTATATATATATATATATATATATATATATATATATATATATATATATATATAATTATTTATTATATATTAATATACCTTTTGTAACTTTTTTAAACATTTTTAATATAATATTTGATGTTATATATATATATGAATTATATATAATATAATACATGAATTTATATTTTTTTTATTTATTAATAATATATATATCTTTTGTAATTTTTATAATATATTTTATATAATTTATATTATATAAAAAATTGTATTGATATATATAATTCATATATTTTAATTATATAATATATGAATATTATATGTATTATATTTAATTATTATAATATATATTAATATAATTTATTTTTATATATATTTTATAATATATATATATATATATATATATATATATAAAATGCATGAATAAAATTATATGTATTTATATATATATATATATATATATATATTGTAACTTTTATAATATTATATTTATATTATATAAAAAATGTATTGATATATGTTGATAGATATATATATATATATATATATATATATATATATAAATTTGTTTGCATTTTTATTAAACTTTTGTACGATTGTACAGTTTGGAGAAACAGCGTTTCATAACCCAGACTACAGAAGTGTTATTTTCCCCTGCAATAACATCGCAAATGTCAGTCAACTTGATATTTATTTTTACTTTTAATTGCATCTTATCTGAATAGAAAAAATATCAGTGCAGCACTCTGTAACATATCCAGAAATATACTCGTTCCACATTTCATGAACTGAGGAAGGATCTTTGAATCGTAGACACTGGTTTAGCTAAGTTGGAAAAAGAAAAAAAAGTGGCCCAAATGTCTATCGCATACCTTAATGAGAACTACGGCTAGATTTCAGCAAAGATGAACCGATGTTAACATGCATCAGCCGAGCAAAAAAAAAAAAAAAAAAGACAGTGGTTTCGGAAGTCAACACATCATTAGCCATTAAACGTTTCTGTCGGAAAATACGGGGCCTTTTCGCTTCCCTCTGTAAGACATCTTTAGTCACAAGTTTCTACAAAGTCTTTGTTTCCATTTCTCTCTTTTTTACACTTAGTACAAAATAAGACATTTCTACCCGTTAGCACTTCGGTTCCTTAGGAGACTATAACATATAATATATATAATAATTTATTTTCAGTGTTCAAACAGACAGATCCAGTGTGACTGGATAACTAACATACTCTACCAGGTTCCAGTTGGCATTTAGAAGGCTTTTATACATCCTCGATTTGCACTGAGCTCCTTAAACACAACTCAACGAGTTCCTCTGTGCCGCCCAACGCGGCGTCTCCAGACGAGACAATGTCTTATGCCGAATCCCTAGATGAGCGAAACGAGCACACTACAAATCCCAGAATGCACTGGTATCCTGCAGTCCTTCAGCGTGAGTCAGTGCATGTACTTCTGGGCTCGTACCTACTGATAGAGTTTAGTATTTTAACTCTGTGTTAAAGCAAATATACATTCTGCTGTGCAAAACTGGCTTCCTCCCGTCCGTTCATTTGCAGGTAAAAACCTCCGTCCTCTCGCTACAGGTGTTGCATTTCACAAAACAGCACCACTGGAATTTACAGTTGCATTGCCACACCTTGGTGTACTGATGCGTGTTGTAGCCCCGCCCACAGCACATGAGGTCACAGCCGTCCGTGTGCGGCGACGTCCGGTTGCACAGCCGCCCCTGCGTCCCCACGCTGCCCGTTTTGGCGTCCTCTTCGCAGTAATTGGGCGAGCGCTCGATGTAGACCAAGTCCGACTCTAAGGGCTTCTGGTAACCGTGCGTCTTCTTCACCTTGAGGAAGGTGGGCTGCCGCAGACGGTTGGCGCGCACCGCCTCCACGTGCACTGCTTTGTTGTACTTGTCCTTCAGGACGTAGCCGATCTCGCGGAACTTCGGTAACGTGGTCCAACAAGTTTTGGTGGTGCAGGAGCCCGACACGCCGTGACATTTACACTCCAGCTTCATTCGCTCTTCCAGAACCTGCGGAAAACATGAGTCTCGGTGAAACGGTAGCATATAAAAAGACAAACAGCAGCATAAAAGTCTTCTGGAGTCACATGATGCAAATTTGAGGGTGACAAAACAATGACTGTATCATTAAACTTGCTTAAATAACAGAACCGTAATATTTTTTACCGTTTTGTCCGTAATATAAAACTGAACAGCTCTCATACAAACATGTTTAAAAAAATATATTGTAAATTATTTTATGTAATACTACTATAATATTTTCTAATATGCATTATAATATAATATAATTAATATAACATCCGGAATGGAATAATAGCTATACAGCCTAATGTTTAAAAAATAGTTATATATTGCATAATATTTTATGTAATACTACTATAATATAATTCAAGTAATATTTTATTATATGCATTTACATTATTAAATCATATATGATATAATATAATATAATATAACGTCCGGGAATGGAATAATAGCTATATAGCCTGATGTTTAAAAAAAAAAAAAGTTATATATTGTATAATATTGCATATGTATTATTATATCATATTTGATATAATATATATGTTCTGTGTGTTAGTGTCATGTTATTGTTTTAAAAAGGTTATACACAATGCTATATTTTATACATTTTCATATATGATAACTTTCAAGTAATTAGTAATGTTATTTTAAAGTAATATATTTAATATTATAGTATGCAATATGTATTATCATATTTAATATATATGTTCCATGTTTTAGTCATTGTTGTTCATTTTTGTTTAGTTTTGTATAGAGATGCACCAAAATGAAAATTATGAATGACATTTTTTATTTATTTATTATTTTAAATTGGCTTTTTTTTTATGTATAATTGTCTTGATATTAAACTTTTTAATGAAATTCAATAATTTTTATGATACTGAATTTAAGAAAATACAAACCTACATATATATCTATGCTTGTAATTATATATAAATACAATAAAAAAAAAAGTTACAAATAAAGAAAGGTCTAACTGTACTGTATTCAGGTACAGACATGTAATAATTAGGCTTATAAAATATGTAAAATAACACTATATAGTGTTCACTGTATAAATTAAATATAGATGAATCTTTGTTAAAGCTGTGTTTTGTTGTTTGATTAACATTAATGCCTCAGCAGCAGGTTTTATAGGTTACTGTCACTTTAAGACCGAATGCACAGATCCAATATAATGATACACATCTCTCTCTTTACGTTCACTTAAGACTTAACCAACTGTGTTTACGAGAATATCTGCCGAGACTGGTATTTTGACATCGTTTTGTCCGTCTGTGTCCGTTCAAGCGCACGGAGACGCAAATCCAATATAATATCCAATATAAAATCCAAGTTTACTGTATACTGCCTAATGTAAATAAAATGGAGTAAATAATGCAGTGTTCAGCGACGGCCACACCTTTAACATAAAACAATTCCTTTGCATTTTTAAAACTAATTTTGTGTAAAAATGTCAGTCAAGAAGGGTTTAAATTATTAGCTACAGTTCATTCAAGTCGACCGCACTGCATTGTGGGACACAGTATACACAAGCATACAGAAAATTCACAAATGGTGCACGTTCTGCATACTTCAGAAATAGCTAGTGTGCTATTCTGAACACTCTGGAGACAAAAACACAGCACATACTCTAACAGCTTTCGGAAGTCAGCCTTTTTATGGTTTGCGTTGAGCTGTTTGGAGAACAAGCGATGTACATGCAGTGGAAAAACCATACGCTGGCATACCGACGAGCTAATGTGCTACATTAATACTGCCGGAGACTTCAGACGGCTCGCCGCTGATCCGTACGAGCAGCTCTCTGCCAGTTACCCATCAAACCTACTCTGTAATTCTCTCTACCTTCCTGCACACCACATCTGTAGCAGGAAAAATAAATATAAATCTCCTACAACCAAACACCACGATACTCCACGTTAGAAGTGGATTATTGAGCTTTTTAATGCATTGCAGATCTTTTGCAATGATGAAGCTAAGAACGACCATCAGCAAACGAACAGCAGAAGAGAAAGGGTTCAAATCGCCAGGCGAAAACGTATCTGCATGTACAGTATGTTGCAAAGAAAAGGAAATGTTTTATTTTTAGATTTACACTGGATATCAATACTGTATGAAACGATGAAAGACTTTTTCCAGACCCTTTTTCTCTGTCTGGCACGACTCCTCACCAAAAGCAATTATCATTTCCCTGGAAAACACATGTAAACTAATCGATCAATCCCACAAAACCATCCTGACCCACACGAGGACATTGACAGTAAAAGACGATTGGGAGCTCTCCATTTCAATCGGTTCTGTGCAATAACAAAAGAGGTCGGAGGGATTGTTCTGGCAAGACATTTATAAACATCTACATTAAAGTTTTGTACTTCCTAGCCTTTCCCTATGACTCATATGAATGCTGCCAGGTTTCCATTTTAAATAAAAAATGGTTCCTAATTGGGCACTGATTGAATTATGCTAAAAATGAACAGAATAAATGTATTATTGCAATGTGATTTTACAATTTAAAAATGTACTTGTTCCAAAACCTAGTGAGCTGCCTATATAGACAGCATTTTAAGGCATATATATAAAAAATACATATGCATAATTTTATTTTTTACATTATATACTTATTTCATGTTTAATATATATACATATGTATGTGTATATATATATGTGTGTGTGTGTGTGTGTGTGTATATACATACACACATACAGTATATATACAAAGTACATATAAAACGTATAAAACTTTTTATTTTTAGTACTTTTTATTTCATATTTATATATTTTTTCATTTTACACTATACATTTATATTTCATTTAAATATAATATAAATATGTAAATATAGATATATATGTAAATTAAATTTTAAATAATATATAAAAGTGAAAAATATAATATATTTACAGTACATATAAAGTTATATATAACTACTTTTTTATTTTTAGTACTTTTTGTTTCACTGTATGTTTGTGTAAAATATCTAAATATAATTTTAGATATGTAAATATAGATATATATATGTAAATTAAATTTTAAATAATATATAAAAGTGGAAAATAATATATTTACAGTACATATAAAGTTATATATAACTTATTTTTTATTTTCAGTACTTTGTTTGACTGTGTGTATATATATATTACATAAAATCATATTTGTGTAAAATATCTACCTATAATTTTAAATATGTAAATATATATATATATATGTATATGTAAATTTAATTTTAAATAATATATAAAAAAGAAAATTATAATAGTGTGTGTGTGTATATAATATAAACATAAAAATATATATATCTTGTAATATACAATATATATTTTAAGCAAGGCAAGGTTTTAGGACCTTTAATAACGAGTAGAATGTTTAATTAATTCTGCCAAGCAGTAATTTTATTTCATAAAATGTAAACTGGATTTTCAGTCATTACTTAAGCAATTAACATATCATTCCCTTGTAAAACATTGATTCTCTGAACACCCGTAACACTATTGAAATCAGTTCCACGTGGCTTCAATACATCAATGTTGATTCTGCAGAGAAATACGTTCATGACTAATGTTGATTCAACGTACACCGAGCCAACGTGTGCCCGCAGGCAATGGCGTTTCAAAATGAACGATGTGTTACTTCACAAGCCGTCCGAAGGCCCGCAGCGCTGTTTACATTTGCCTGGATACGCTTACATCCACAGCGCTAATGTGGACCAGTTCTGGCCTGGATCGCTCCAACCACATACACGTATGATAGCAATTGAAATTCCAGAGCGGCAACTTCCATCTTCCCCCATCCAGAGTCATATGGTACATCCCGTCCCCCCTTACCCTATGATGCTATGGCTCCATGAATGCCATTGTGGGTCCTCTATAAAAGCCTGACTCAATGGAGCGAGGGTTGTGTTTTCAGTGCTGCAGAAAGACTCGCAATAATATCCTGTTACAGGCTTTAGACTTGATGATTCCATACAGCGGCCCGCGATGGGATTGGACGGGCTCCAACTGGCAACCGAGGACCTGGGGCTCAATCCCGGCTCGGCTCAGGCTCGCTCACACCATAAAGCCTTGTGTTATTAATTAGATCCATTTGTCACCGGAGTGCATGCGGTTCTGCTGTTTCAGTGCATGTTGTTTTGTGTTCTTGGATGACTAACAGCTATCAAACAAACAAACATGGCCAAAGCGGCGAGCGGCCAAACCGAGCTTGAACCGGCATCAAGGCGCGAACCGAGAAAGCACACAGTAATTGGCTGAAGCGAAACGAGTTGCTGAAAATGGCTGACTGTTCAAGCACTCGTCTGGTGAACGAATCCACGGTTTGCCACCTGAAACACCACCGTTTTATATACGAAGAACGAACTACACTCGAGCGAACTGTATTGGAGGACTGTGAAGACGAATCACGCCACATGCCAATTGCTAAAACGCTCTAAACGCATTTGTTTTTTCAACAAGAATTAATGGATAAGAACTTTTCCGAAAGAATTCGTTATTTGTTTCTTCAACTAAATGTCGGCCAAAAAGTGCTTCCAAGCTAAAGCCTCTGACATCTAAACCAGATTAATCCGCATTGTCTGGAAGATTTTCCCAACCGTGCAGTCAAACAAAATGGATAAATGTTTCTGCAAGATGACCACAACCAATGTTGGTAAATTGTCAAATTAAAACGCTCTTGAGAAATAACAAATGAGAAGTTTTCCCCAAAGATTTTATTTGTTACTTCAAGTCGACGTTGGCCAAAAAAACTCTTTGGAGCTTCAAAGTTTTTAGAAAAGCTTCTGAAGTCTAAACAGATTAAGAAGCATTGTCTGGACAATTTTCCCAACCGTGCAGTCAAACAAAACATTGGATGAATGGTCTTGCAGAAACAAGGTTGCTAAATGTTGAATCAAAATGTTTAAGAACAAAGCCTCACCTTTCGTCCAGCTTCGTTGTTATGGAGGTTCATCAGCCGTCTGGCATTTTTTTTAATCTCACGGGCGTCCACAAACTTTCGGGAGAACTCGATGCCGTATTTGATGTCGGCCGAGCATCCGCCCCATTTCCAGCCCTCCTCCTGGTTGTAGTAGCCCTGTTTCTCCCTGTCGCAGCCGCAGTGGCTCATATTTCCCTGGCTGCATGCGGCCGTCACGGCGTGGGCGACCCCAGCGGCGGTGATGGCGTAGGTGAATGCCGCCTCCCTGCTGCCTGGGGGGAAGAGGGAACAAGCTGTGATATCTGCTCAACAGGACTCGAACACCAACACATTTGCATGCACAAACTAGCAAAATCAATATTTCGTGGTAAATAGTGGTAGTAGTAAAGCTAGCATCACTTTTACACAAGTATATCTGTATATTAAACCCTTATATCGTGTGTCTTGCTGAGGAGAGGCATGCTGTTACTTTACTAAGTGATTTTCACATGCTGGACGAAGAAAAAAAAACAGCGTAGCAACACCCTAGCAATCTGCCAAAATTAAATTAAATTACATTCATTCATTTAAAATACACTAAAAACAAATTAGAACTGCATAGCAACACCCTAGCAATCACAAAACATTGTATGCACTAAAAACAAATTAGAACACCTTAGCAACACCCTAGAAACCAGCCAAAATACACTGGGCAACCACATAACGTTGTGCTAAAAACTGATCAGAACACCTTAGTAACTGCCGAGCAACATCCTAGCAACCAGACAGAACGCCCTGGCAATCACCTAACTGTGCTAAAAAACAAACAAAAAAAGAACAGCTTGGAAACTGCATAGCAACATCTAAGCAACCAGCCAGAACACACTGGCAGTCACCTAACATTGTAAAACTAATTACAACACGTAACATCTTTCTAAATAATTTGAATGCTGAAGAAACAGCATAGCAGCACCCTAGCAACCACATAACATTGTGCTAAGAAACAATTAGGACAGCTTAGCAACTACATGGCAACACCCTAGCAATCAGCCAGAACACCCAGGCGATCACATAACTGCTAAAAAAACAATAAAAGAACGCCTTAGCAAGAAGCCTAGCAACCACATAACATTGTTCTAAAAAAAAAAAAAAACCAAAACAACAAATTAGAACACAGCATAGCAACACCCTAGCAACCACATAACATTGTGCTAAAAAACAATTATACCACCTCTACACCCTAGCAAAACATTGCACTGTGCTAAATAACAATCGGAACACCTTAGCAACCAGTCCGAACACCTAATATAATGCCAGCAACCTTTGCAGCACTCATGTTTACTTATAATTAATATAATTAACATGAGCAACAAATCAGATATTCGCTATCATAAAGAAAACGGGATTCGGTATCTTTACACAATGATTAAAAATGAGAACGGACTGTAGTGTATGGAATATAAAAACATGTATTTTTAGAAATGCGACTTCATGATTAGCTTCCAAAAGATGAAAGATGTGTGATGAGGTTTCGTCCCGGCCTCTGAATAGTGTTTCTGTACACCTTTGGCGAGACGACTGCAGCTGTTGAACAGCGGCCGCAGATGTTGAGCTGGAGGATTCTCAGAGTGTGAGAAAGCAAAGCCAAGGTGCTGTCCAAAGTGCTGAATTCTCCTGCCAGAGCACCTTACAGACCCACCACATGAAACACAACGAGGTCGATCTGGCCCTCCACTGCTCCACACACACATCTGGAGCTTTATTTCACATGACGCGTGGAGCAAACACAGCATATCAGCTGAACAATCTGGGAAATGAATTCACTGATAAAAGCGAACTTTGATCATCTCAGAAGAGCCAAACACTGCTCACTAATGGTAATGGGAATTGGAGGAGAAATGTTAAAAGTGGCATGAAAATAAATGTTACAATGGGAAAAAAAAAAAAAAAAAATGGTTCTAAAATATCATTTTGGATGAGATTCATCCTTCAAAATTTGTTTGTGCAAAATGTCACATGTAGACCATAATAATCAATCTCTCCTTTCTAATTTTGTTTATTAAATACAACCAATCATGCGTCATTTTGGTGAATATAAACAAAGTCTGTTTCAGGCATCCAAGACCAAAAGTCCTATCTACTTGAATGACATCTCAAAAGCTGCTTTCCAGACTCGCATTTAAATAACATATTTCAAATCAGCAACAAAGTCTGTCATAAACTATCCAATAAATGTTGTTTCTTATGCTCAGATAGCATTAAAAAGCGTATTTTTCAGCATCTGCAGCGACGCGATGATTTAACCAATCACCGATTGGCTCTTTTGTTTTGAAGGTGGGACTTATTGCGTCATATTGCATATTGCACTTTCACCCATTCATATGTAATATGAGTGCACCATCTTTGTATATCTATAGACTGCTATAAACCAGCCAACTTGTGATGGCAGAAAAGACTCACACACACACTGGCATGTTCAAGTCTCTGACTCAAACATACATATACACACAGTGCCAGTGTAATGGCAAAAGCAGAAAAAAAGATCATTGCCAAGAAGAAAAGTGGCTGCCATGGAACAGCGCGCAGCACACACACTCTCTCTTCATAGAGAAAATGGCTGCTGATGAACTGTCACCCCCTGTTAATGAGAGCAAATTATACAGAGAGAGTAGATGCAAATCTCTTTAAAGGGATAGTTCACCCAAAAAATGAAAATTACCCCATGATTTTCTCACCCTCAAGCCATCCTAGGTGTATAAGACTATCTTCTTTCAGACAATCAGAGAAATATTTTAAAATATCCTGGCTCTTCCGAGCTTTATAATGGGAGTGAGTGGGATTTTGAAGCCCAAAAAAATGTATCCATCCATTATCGGAATAATCCATGCGGCTTAACAAGCGTTTTTGTAAGAAAAATATCCATATTTAAAAGCTTTTAAATTGAAATAACTAGCTTATGACCATATTATTTTGATTTATAAAGTTTTAAATATGGATATTTTTCTTACAAAAACCGGCGAATAAAATCTTCAGAAAATATCGCCCCCCATTCACTCCCATTATAACGCTTGGAAGAGCCAGGATATATTTTAATATAACTCTGATTATGTTCATCAGAAAGAAGATCGTCATATACACCTAGGGTGGCTTGAGCGTGAGTGAATCATGGGGTCATTTTCATTTTTAAGTGAACTATCCCTTTAAGTCAGTTCATATGATATGTTCAGAAGAGCATATTAACATACTTCTCTTAGTATGCACATTTTCTCTATGTATAACATTTGCCAAAATGTGCAGTATAAAACGGAGCAGAATGTACTTAAATATTTATATGTAAAATAATACTTGTATATAATAATAATAATAATAAATAACAGTATATTTACAAATACATTATGTAAATCTGTTTAAGTTTAAACAATCACTACACTATATATATATATAGTGTATGTATATACATACAGTATACACACAAAATATCACTATTTATAATAGAAAAATAGTATAATATTTAAAATAGTATAATAATCTAAAAGTAATATGCAATAGTAATATAATTTTTTTTTTAAATTGTACATGACTAAATAAATAAATAAATAAATAATCTCACCATGTGCCCACTGAGCACATTACTTCTACCCCTTCAAAAGCAAGCTCACAAACAAAACTTCCTGCTTTCAATTTTCAGAATTTTCCTAAAATATAGTCTCGCCCTGCCTCACAATCTTTCCCATCCATCGCGCAGGCGGTACCCAATCAGGCCGCTGTCCACATCGGGTTAACGGTGCGCGAGGGCCGTATACTCACAAACGCCAAAGTGAATAAAGCACATCTGAGGAGGCCAGAACCAAAGCCCTGACTCCACTCCAGCTAGAAGCACCCTGGGATAGCCTCGAACCTTGCCAGTGGAAAACTGGACTGACCAGAAAACCCTCAAAGAACTTGGAAGGGAAGAACAGAGGAATAATAAAACAGATGTCTAATAGAGTTTAGTGGCAAGTGTCTGCGACAGAATCCAAGATCGCTGTGGAAGAGCAGCACTCTGTCTCTGTTTACCCTTGTTTTACGTAGATATCCGCTGACCTTACGTAGAGACGGTGGGCGGAAGACTGCGTCCGTCATGCCGACCGACCGCTTTGGCTCGGACGGACGAGAGCAAACCACTAAACAAATCACGTTTGACACGGCTGAGGAGATTCACAACCTCAGAGCGGACAAACAATCCCGCTGAACCCTGGGATGGCCTGGGCAGGACCGACTGCTCCATTCATGCTGCCGAAGGGACGCAGAGAGCTTGAAGGACGCGCTAAATCTGACCGCTGCTTCATTCTGCCAATCATCTGAGGTCAGAGAGAGCATCGAGAAGAGTCACGATGAAGATCTCCGGATCAAACTCATTACACTGTTCTCAGTAATAAAGACATCAACTTAACATTACTTAAAATATTATGTTTTGGCATTATTTCTTATAATATATAATATTTAAAAAAAAAAAAAAAGATAATTGAAAACAAATCAAAAAAACTACACTCATACACACAAAAACTCACGCTCGCACACACTCACGCACTCACAGGCTTGAACACTCACGCTCGCGCAACACACAAGCTCATACACACTCACGCAATCACATGCACACTCACAGGCTTTCACACACACTTGCACACGCTCACACACACACACGCTTGCACACACACAGGCTTGCACACACGCTCACACGCACTCACAGGCTTGTGCAAACACTTGCACACACATTCACGCTCGCACACGCTCACACACACTCACGCTTGCACACACACGCTTGCACATGCACTCGGAGGCTTGCACACACTCACGCTCGTACTCACGCTCGTACACACGCTTGCACACGCACTCACAGGCTTGCACTCACAGGCTTGCACACACTCACGCTCGCACACACTCATGCTCGCACGCACTCACAGGCTTGCACACACTCACGCTCGCACACACTCATGCTCGCACGCACTCACAGGCTTGCACACACTCACGCTCGCACACACTCATGCTCGCACGCACTCACAGGCTTGCACACTCATGCTTGCACACACTCACAGGCTTGCACACACTCACGCTCGCACACACTCACAGGCTTACACACACTCACGCTCGCACGCACTCACAGGCTTGCACACGCACTCACAGGCTTGCACACACTCACACTCACACACTCATGCTTGCACACTCACAGGCTTGCACACACACTCACGCTCATGCACACATACTTGCACACGCGCTCACAGGCTTGCACACTCATGCTTGCACACACACACTTGCACACACACTCACGCTCGTACACACACACTTGCACACACACTCACAGGCTTGCACACATTCACACTCACACACTCATGCTTGCACACTTACAGGCTTGCACACACACTCACGCTTGTACACATACACTTGCACACGCGCTCACAGGCTCGCACACTCATGCTTGCACAAACACACTTGCACACACTCACACTCGCACACACGCTTGCACACGCACTCACAGGCTTGCACATTCATGCTTGCACACACTCAGGCTTACACACACTCACGCTTGCACGTACTCACAGGCTTGCACACACACACTTGCACACGCACTCATGCTCGTACACACGCTTGCACATGCACTCACAGGCTTGCACACTTATGCTTGCACACACACACACACTCGCGCTTGCACACTCATGCTCGCACGCATTCACAGGCTTGCACACACACTCACTTTCGCACATGCTCACACACTCACGCTCGCACGCATTCACAGGCTTGCACACACACTCATGCTCGCACACGCTCACACACTCACGCTCGCACACGCTCACACACACTCACGCTCGCACACGCTCACACACTCGCGCTTGCACACACTCGCGCTTGCACACACTCGCGCTTGCACACACACTCACGCTCGCACACGCTCACACTCATGCTTGCACGCACGCACGCACGCACTCACAGGCTTGCACACACACTCACACACACTCGCGCTTGCACACTCACAGGCTTGCGCACACACTTGCACACACATTCACACTTGCACACGCTTGCACACACTCACAGGCTTGCACACACACTCACGCTCGTACACACACGCTTGCACACACTCACACTCACACACTCATGCTTGCACACTCACAGGCTTGCACACACATTCACGCTCGTACACACACTTGCGCACGCGCTCACAGGCTTGCACACTCATGCTTGCACACACTCATGCTCGTACACACGCTTGCACACACTCATGCTCGTGCACACACTCACACTCGCACACACACGCTTGCACACGCACTCACAGGCTTGCACACTCATGCTTGCACACACTCACAGGCTTACACACACTCACGCTTGCACACACTCACGCTCGCACGTACTCACAGGCTTGCACACACACACTTGCACACGCACTCATGCTCGTACACACGCTTGCACATGCACTCACAGGCTTGCACACTTATGCTTGCACACACACTCGCGCTTGCACACTCATGCTCGCACGCACTCACAGGCTTGCACACACACTTTCACACACACTCACACACACTCACGCTTGCACATGCACTCACAGGCTTGCACACTCATGCAATCACAGGCTTGCGCACACACTTGCACACGCTTGCACACACTCACAGGCTTGCACACACACTCATACTCATGCTCACACACTTGCACACACACACTCATGCTCGCACACTCACATTCACACACACAGGCTAGGAAACATGGGCAGTTCTGGTCTGACACACACTAACCCTCAGCAGAATAAACCAGATTCACTGAACGAATGCACCACATTACAGTTTACAATCATAATGTTATCAATCAGTGACTTCTGACTGAATGTAAAAGGATTTGAGCAAGTTCACAA
This sequence comes from Elopichthys bambusa, assembly GCA_037101425.1. Lineage (NCBI taxonomy): Eukaryota > Metazoa > Chordata > Actinopteri > Cypriniformes > Xenocyprididae > Elopichthys > Elopichthys bambusa. The sequence continues at coordinate 2,144,252 of CM074455.1, forward strand.
ACTCTGTTCTCCAGCACTGACAGCAATTTTGCATCGTGAGCGTCTGTGTTTCTTGATCATTCTTGTTGTATGTAAAGCAGGTCTTTAATCACGACTCTATCCAGATAAGCTCTCACTCCTGCTCTATTGTTCAGAAGCGCTCAGATATGAACAATCTTTAAGATCAGACATCAAAGAGCCAACCACAGATCATTTATCAGACGTGTTCAGAACACATGGAAATCTAAGCTCTTTATATTTAAAGTGTCCATGATAAGAGTTAAAGTCTGTCCACCTGTCCAGTTCCGCCCGCATCCAATCAGAAAGAGTGATGATGATCTGATAGTGACAGACAGAGCTTTCATCGGATGTTCTCACATCCTGTTTCCATCATCCACACAGGAGGAGGCTTCGCTGAATCAGCACTGTCTTCTATTCACACACACACACACACACAGGCCCTGCGCCACTTCAACACACACACACTCACACTAAAACACAATAATAATAATAATAATATATATATATATATATATATATACACACACACATATATATAAATTATAATGAAAAATGTAAAAAAAAAAAAAATTACATATAATCTACCATATAAAATAGTTTTTTAAATAGATAATAAAAACACATTTTAAAAATAAATAAAAAATGATAAGAGACAATAAAATAATAGAAATTGTATACATAATAAATATTAAACAATATAAAAATTTTATAAAAATATATAGTTTTTATTATATATGATTATGTATACTATTTATACTTTTGTTTTATTTTAATTGATTATATTATAAATGTAAATATTATAAATATGTATACATACATTATATATTCACATAAACAATCAATTAAAAATAAATAAAAATTATAAGACAATAAAAGTATAAATAGTATACATTAAATATATATTAAACCGTAAATTATGTTTTTATTATTATATATGTTTATGTATACTATTTATACTTTTGTTGTTTCTTATAATTTTTTATTTAATTTTTATTTATTATATTATAAATGTAAATATTATAAATATATTATATATACATACAAACAAACAATTAAAAATAAATAAAAAGTATAAAAATATACATAAAATAAAAAATATGAAGCAAAAATATTGTTTTTATTATTAAACATGTTTATGTATACTAGTTATACTTTCATTGTTGTTTCTTATAATTTTTATTTCATTTTAATTTATTATAAATGTAAATAATATAAATATAATCAATAAAAATGATTTGAAAATAATAATAAAAGTATAAATAATATACAAAATTAAATAAAACCATAAATAATATGTGTAAAAAATTAAATAAATATATATCTGACTATTTATTAAAAATCAAAATGTTATTTAAAATGTCTCTCCTATCACGCCCTTTCTCTGCTTCGCTTTCCTGTCATAATAAAGGGGGGGAAATATATATAAATTAAAATTACTATATAGTTATAAAATATCCATTTATTTAAAACATTTATGAGTTCAAACGGTACAGCATAAAATATCTTATTTTCCTGCTTCTCTTTCATTTCTGCTCTCACTCAATCCCTGATGAGAACATCTAATCCCTGACCTGCACTAAACGCACACATTTCCATACGGATATACTGGCCATCCCACTCATTCCTTTAACAGGAATCCCTCCAGAGGAGATGTCTATCTCTTTCCTGTGTCTTCAGGCTGATTTGACTAATCTGCACTTCATCAGTGACAGACGGTCGAGTGTCAGCCGTGAACACCTGTCAGACGTCGACCCTTCAACTGCTGCATGCAAGAAAAGCAGGAGGATTGGCTGCAACTCAGGACATGTTCCATGATTTAATGCAAGCTTATAATTTCAGGCAGCTCCTGACATTAAATTCCATGTAAGAAGTTGGATGTCATGCTTAAATGCATGTGCTTGAGATTTCCTTTTGATAACTCTGAAGAACACTTCCTTCTCATTCTGCTACACTGGGAAAAAAAGTGCAGAAACAATTTTTACTCAGAATTTCACAATTAATTACATTAATTAACCATGACATTTTTTTTTTATTACAATAATCTTTGTTTTAACTTAAAAATATATATATTTTTATAGTGTACAAAAGTGCACGTCATGTCATATATATAATTTAAAAAAATAATAAAAATAAAAGGTAAAAAAATAAAATTATAATGGAAATTTTATATATGTATACAATAAGAATTCATTTTTAACCAATTTGTATTTTAAAATTATAAGAATTAGATTTTAAATAGTATACAAATAAAATAAGTATTACATTAAATATTACCATTAAATTTAAATATATATATATATAATATATATAAAAGCATGTATTATATATTATATTATATATATATTATATATTGTATATATTATATGCATTATATACTGTATATAGATTCAAATAATTAATTTTTATATACATTTTTAAATTATTAAATGAAAAGATATATATTTTGTTGTAAAACGTACTACAATAATCTGTTTTAAATTTTAAAAAAATTTACAGTGTAAAAAAGTGCATGTCATATATATATAATTAAAAAAAATTATATATATTTAAAATAAGTTTTTATATTATTATTTTAAAATGATAAGAATTCATTTTTAAATAGTATACATAAAATATTACATTAAATATATACTGTATACATATACACGTCATTACATTATATACTGTATATACATTAAAATATTTTTATTATATGAAAATAATATATATTTTCTTGTAAAACGTAATACAATAATCTGTTTTAACTTCAAAAAATTATTTTTACAGTGTAAAAAAATGCATGCCATGTTATATATAACAAAAAAAAAGTAAAAAAAAAAAAAAAAAAAAAAAAAATATATATATATATATATATATATATAAGAATTTATTTTAAATAAATGTTTATATTATTATTTTAAAATGATAAGAATTTATTTTTAAATAGTATATTAATAAAATAAATAATTAACATTTTATATATATATATATATATATATATATAATTAAATCTAATCAAATATTTCTGCAAATTTTAGGATGCAACAGCAAAACACACGTATACTGTATATATTATAATACATTTTTAGATTATTATATGAAAATTATATATATATATATATATATATATATATATATATATATATATATATATATATATGAGCACATTTCATTCAATCTAATCAAATATTTCTGTAAATTTTAGGACACAGTAGTGACTCTACATGATATTTTGTGGAAGAGAATCAAATCAAAAAGCATTCTAGAGAATATTGCATTTGATGAAGTCGGTTCTGTCATAAATCAGACCTCATGGTTTGCTGTTCTGTAGAAGACTGTCTCAGTATATTGTTCGGCTTCACTGGAGAGTAATTTGCAATTAGGTTCAGATTTTGCAAAATTCTGCCTTGTGTGTTCCAGGAGGATATGATTTCACCACAAATGAAGAGAGAGAAAGACGTCCGTTTAACCAGAGCTCATCTTATGCGCTGGCGATCGATGCAAAGAACAACAACAAGCAGCCGAGAAACATCCACCAGAGCCTCTTACTCTGAACACGACGAGCGAGTGATTCATGAAGGATCTCAGTCATGAGTTTACTTTGGAAACACACACAGACAACGCTGATTTCTAATTCTGTGGTCTGATACACAATACCGAAATTCAGGCAAAATTAAAAAGCAGCGCTGATAGAGCGCTTAAAGAGCAAATAAAATAATTGCGTAATTGCAACTCATGAGACAGAGAGACGGATCACTCTCCAATCCACCTAAACTCAGTTCATCAGTTCTTTTGTTGTTTAGTGAAACATCTAATCATCCTTAAAACAAGCTTCACTGCTCCACATTCACTTTACAGCTCTATAATCTTGCTGGATTTATTTACTATAATTTTTAAATAAAATTAAATTATATATATCTGGGTCATTGCCGAATAAGGTTTTCAAAAGCGTAAAAAAATAATAATAATGGAGATATAATTAATTTTGAAGTTTTATTGAGTGTTAATGAGATTATGTGGTTTTTATAATCAATTATCACTGCATTTTTTACAAGATGGACAAAGTTTGTCACCAAAAAAGTCATTTGGTTTAACCAAAATTTCGGTTTCACCGAATTACACTTTTGGTTATACCGAATGACGATATTTTCAAACAATGCTATAACAGGCTCTCAAAGATTTTATATTTAGTACAAGTTTTTAAAATATTAGAACATGTTTTATAACGGTTGTACCGAATGACCTGATGTTTCGGGACATGCGTATGACCAAAAACATGATTTTACATGAGTTAGTTACTTTGCTTCACGACCATGTGGTCCTTTGCAGGTGTCTGAATGATGTCACATCCTGTCACATGATATTGACCGCATGACTTGATCCAAAATGGTGCCTTTATATTGGTTACTCCAAATGACATCAATGAAATTCATTCTTTCTCATAACAAAGCAACGACTTCTACACATAATTTTAATACTATTTTGCACGATGTTGATATATGATGTTATAAAATAAAAAATATATACTTTTATTACATTTTAAGATATTTTAATCACTAATGAAATGGCTGTACTGGCCTTTGGACGGTTAAACCGAATGACCTTTTGACACTTCAACATCTTTAAAATACCTTTATATGTAGCAAAATATAATTAAAACCTTTTGGATTCATTAAAAGATGATTTTATATGTCATATCTTTGTTTTTTATTATTATTAAGGCCTTTGGACAAAAAAAAAAAAATTGACCCAGTTATAAAATTACAATAATGATGAAAATTACTAGAATTAAAATACTTATACATAATTAAATAAATATATATTCACTTTCTTTTATAATAAAGGATAACCAAAAATGTCCCTTTGATGACAATGACTGACTTATATATAATCATCTGAGACAACATTAATAAGTCAATGAAACTCTGTAAAGAGCAACTTCTGAATCATGAAAGTTGGCTGTAAGTTCAGTCTGTGACCTGCAGCGACTCGGATACGGAAGAAGAAAGCGAGTGTAAATCGTCTGCTGCCATCGGCACGCTCTGACGGCGCTCCTCTGGATTCCGGCAGCCGTATTAATCTTCTCCGGGGCTTTTAGTGTGGTTTGGGGAATGATTGGGAATTCTTCATGCGGTTAAGAGGCTCACCTGCCCGAGAGCAAAGCGTCTTGTGAAACGAGGAAGGGCAAGAGAGGTCGAACTCTGATAATATTTCTCTGAAACTGCCGACAAACTCCTTTCACACGAACGCCATGAATCACCTGGATGACACACACACCGTGAGAGGAAAAGGTGTGTGAGTGACCGTTCTGGCAGCACCTTCACACACACACACTGTGTACACACACTCAAAAGACAGTTAATCCCACTAAAAACTAACAGATATCATCAGTTTTCTCGTTTTAAAACAACTTTTATGATCTTAGATAAGATATGCATGTTCAATTAAAGAAAGAGTTTGTGCAAAAAAAATTGCATTCTCTACTAGTCTATTTTTATTAAGATGAAAAATAGTTATTGAAATGTTTTGGTACTGAATAAAATATACTTTTGGGGAAAAAAAGAATATATATATATATATATATATATATATATATATATATATATATATATATATATGTACACATACATTATATATATATATATATATATATATATATATATATATATATATATGTACACATACATTATATATATATATATATATATATTATTTTAATATATATATATATATATATATATATATATATAAATTATTTGTTATTAATTTAGAAATTATATATATATTATCATATATTAATTATATTAATATAATTTTATAATTTTTTGTATTTAATGAATATATTTATAATATATATATAAAAATTAATCTATAAAAATAAATGTGAAATTATATATATATATATGCATGTGTGTGTGTTTTAATAAAAAAAATTATATATATATATATATATACACATATACATAAAATAGCATATCAATTTATAAATGTTTCCAGGTTTTGTTTTTATACTATGTGTATTGAATGAATATATTTATAATATATATAATAATATTTATAAAAATAAATGTAAAATAATTATATATATATATGTTTTAATAAAAATAAAAAATATATATTATATTGTAAAATAAATAAAAAATATTATAATATATAATAAATAAAATAGCATATAAATTTATATTTATTTTAATATAGCATTACTATAGAATTTGTTTAGAAAATTTATAAATTATTATTATTGATAATTTATAATATTATTATTATTATTATTATTATATACAGTATATAATTACATAAAATACTTAAATAATTTTAAATGTTAAAAATAAATTACAAAATTATATATCAAATTATTATATATTAAAAAATAATTAAATGTACGTATAAAAACTATTAAAAATAAATTACAAAATTAGAGAATTTATAAATTATTAATAATAACTTATAATATTATTATTATATACAATATATAATTAATTACATATAATACTTGATATTTTTTGTATTGAATTAAATGTACTTTTAACAAAGTACAAAAATAATAATTATAAAAATAACTAAATTATATTTTCTAAAATATATTCCATGTTTTCACTGATGTTTTCACTGAGCACGTTGCAATGCATTCTGGAACTGTATGAAGGACACATGCATTAGTACACGTCTTCTGCTTCACATTGGACCTAGATGGGCAGCTCTGTCATTCTCAGTGTACACGTGCCCTGCCAGCTCCACATTTTTTTACAGACCGTTTCTGAAATTGAGGATCCACTTTGGCCCTTTTCTTTTGACTGAAACCGGATCCTTCCTTGAGTCAATTCTTCGGGCGCTCAATAACCCAGCTAATAATGGCGAAGAGAAGAGCCAAATGTACCCAAACTGACCAGAGAGAGAGAGAGAGAAAGAAAGAGAATTAACTCTGCGGTCTGTTGATCATCATCTCTTCGAAAACAACGGAATCTAGTGGCCGCCCCGACGCTCCTTACGAGCAGTAACAATTTAGTGGTTACAATCTGGAGGATCTACAATTAGAAAAAGTCCTGGAGTCTCAGTGTATGAGGCGTTTCATACAGTCCATTATGAATAGATTGAGATATTCCTGGAATCGACTTCATCCTCAGACGCAGCTTCTAAAGAGCGACTTCTAAACGTCATTTACCAACAGACCTTACAAAATCAACTCTCAAAAGGCTTTTACTTGCAAAATCACTCCAAGTCGCAAGCACGCAACGTCGAAGAACTGTCACAACACTACTATTCCTTCGACTTTAACACAAATAGACACGTAGAACCACATGCTCGTTTTGCAGGGAATGAGAAAAAGTTTACTTATTGTCGTGCTGAAACGGAGAAGGAGCCACATATGCATGACATTACTACCATTGCAAAGACCTCCGTTAGTTCAGAGATGCTCTACACTCGTAAAAACGCTTTTTAGCAGCATTTGAGCTTCAGTAAAGATCCATTTTGTTCTCAAGCTGCTATACGGTTCAGTATATTGGTTTCCAGGTTCATTAAAACACTTCAATATAACATTTTAATTCATGTAAAACTTACATTTAAATTTAAAAACTTGATAAAATAAATACAGAGACATGCAAAACATTAATAAATGCAGCAACATCCGACACCAAAGTCAACGTGAAAGCCGTTCTCGGCTGATTTTACTGCAACTGTACATGTTCAAGTAAAACAGGGTAATCAAAGCGTAGGATGGGAGTTGATTTAATCAATCAAAAATGGACTCTGAAAAGTGGGTGTGGCATACAAGAATGATGTCAGGTGGTTGGAGGGGAGGGGTTTAAAGTAGGAGGGATTAATGATGTAAAAAGCATTTAGATTAAAGATTAAACTAAAAACATTTTTTGTTTACACTGAAGAATTTTACACACACACACACAAAAAAAAATAGGCAATTTTGTTTTCATGTTGCCTTAAAAATGTTTAAAATTAAAAAAATCTATGTACTTTGAATTTAATGGATAAAATAATTGTATCATAAATGTATAATGTATGAAGAAATGTCATAAGCATAATATGGAAGAAAATAATAACAGGATTTTTTTAGAAACTATCCATTTAGGAGAAATTTTGAAAAATTGCATTTAACAGGTTGGTGAAATAATGTTTTGTAAACATTGCATCACATTGATTTTGATTGTCTCACTGTTTTCAGTTTTTGACTCAGGGAATAATATTGTAGTCTGCAGTCATAACATAATATTACTTAGTACCAATTTACAATAGCATTTTTTTAATTCACTCAA
>CM074455.1:2157500-2192500 GCA_037101425.1 Elopichthys bambusa
AGACGTAACAGTAGAGCAGAATAGGACAAAGACAAATAGAACAAAAAAGAAAACCATAACTGTATGTGAAAGAATAAAATTTAATAGAATTAAACAGACCAGAACAGCAATAACTGAACATGACATTAATCATCATGATAGAATAAAACTGAACAGAATATAATTGAACAAAACAGAATATAATCGAACACCACCACTGAACATGACATTGAATAAAAGTGAGTAGAATGTAATTTAACAAAACAGAATAGAATTGAACAGAAGTGAATAGGCCAATAAAAAACTTTGATATAGAATCAACAGAACAGAATAGACCAAGACAACCATACAGCAAAATGGGACAAAAACAAATAGAATAGAATAGAATAGAATAGAATTGAATAGAAAAGAAAAACATAACTGAATGTGGATAAATAAAATAGAATTGAATAGAACAGAACTGCATAATTGAACATAGCAGAATGTAATTGAACAAAACAGAATAGAAGTGAATATGCAAAAGCATAACTGTAACATAGAATAGAATCAGAATAGAATAAACCAAGACATAACTGTAGAGCAGAACAGTACAAAAACAAATAGAATAGAAAAAAACTGAACATGAATTAATAAAAAATATAATTAAATAGACCAGAACAGCAATAACTGAGCATGACATTGAATAAAAGTGAGTAAAATGTAATTTAACAAAACAGAATAGAATTGAACAGAAGTGAATAGGCCAATAAAAAACTTTGATATAGAATCAACAGAACAGAATAGACCAAGACAACCATACAGCAAAATGGGACAAAAACAAATAGAATAGAATAGAATAGAAAAGAAAAACATAACTGAATGTGGATAAATAAAATAGAATTGAATAGAACAGAACAGCATAATTGAACATAGCAGAATGTAATTGAACAAAACAGAATAGAATTGAACAGAAGTAAATAGGCCAACAAAAAACTTTAATATAGAATAGAATCAACAGGACAGAATAGAATCGACCAAGACATAACTGTAGAGCCAAATGGGACACAAAAAAAAAATTATATATATATATATATATATATATATATAGAGAGAGAGAGAGAGAGAGAGAATAGACGAGAAAAACATAACTGAACGTGAATGAATAAAATAGAATTACTGCACTGCATTACTAAACATGACAGAATAAAAGTGAGCAGAATGTAATTGAACAAAACAGATAAGAAGTGAATATGCAAAAGCATAAGTGTGACACAGAATAGAATCAGAATAGAATAAACCAAGACATAACTGTAGAGCAGAACAGTACAAAAACAAATAGAATAGAAAAAAACAACTGAACATGAATTAATAAAAAATAATTAAACAGACCAGAACAGCAATAACTGAGCATGACATTTAATAAAAGTGAGTAGAATGCAACTGAACAAAACAGAATAGAATCAACAGAATAGAATCGACCAAGACATAACCGTAAAGCCAAATGGGACACACACAAAAAAAATAGAATAGATGAGAAAAACATAACTGAACGTGAATTAATAAAATAGAATTGAAAAGACTAGAACAGCATAATTCAACATGACAGAATAAAAGTGAGCAGACAGTAATTGAACAAAACAGAAGTTACAGAAGTGAATAAGCAAAAGCATAACTGTAACATAAAATAGAATCTGAACAGAATAGACTAAGACAGAATATGAGTGAATAAAATACAGTAGAATTGAATAGACCAGAACAGCAATAAGTGAACATGACAGAATAAAAGTGAGTAGAATGTAATTAAACGAACAAGAATAGAATTGAACAGAAGTAAATATGCAAAAGCAAAACTGTAACATAGGATAGAATAATAATAGAATAAACCAAGACATAACTGTAGAGCAGAATAGCACAAAAACAAATAGAACAGAAAAAAAACAACTGAACTTAACGAGAATGAAAATGCAATAGAATTGAATAGACAACAAAAGCATAAATTAACATGACTAAAAGTGAGCATAATGTAAGAATAGAATTGAACAGAAGCGAATATGCAAACACATAACTGTAATTTAGAATAGAATCAGTATAGAATAAGATGTAACAGTAGACCAGAATAGGATAAAAACAAATAGAACAGAAAATAAAACCATAACTGTACATGAATTAATACAATTCAATAGAATTAAACAGACCAGAACAGCATAACTGAACATGACATGAATCATGATAGAATAAAACTGAACAGAATAGAATTGAACAAAACTGAACAGAATAGAATTGAACAAAACAGAATAGAATAGAATTGAACGCCACCACTGAACATGACACTGAATAAAATAAAATAGAACCACTACTGAACACAATAAAACATAACTGAATAGAATAGAAAAGAATAGAACTGGAATACTACACATAACAGAACAGAATAGAACAATGTGTTACTGGTTATAAAGATCAGATTTTTGTATGCCCCCTTTTTTGATTCAAGTCATATTTTAACAACAAACAACCACAACAACAAAAATTTATTTCGGTCCTTGCAGTCAATTTTTCATAAGAAATAAAAATATACATAAAATATACATTTTCATGCAACTGTGACCACACAAAGTGGGTCATGTTCCAAACGCACACATCTCTGTCATCATAGGGCTTTTCGTGTTGATACAGCGCTCTTAAAATGCACGCTGAGTATTTTCACCACTCTGTGTTCGCATGAACCCGCGCGGCTAAACAAGCAGGCTTCTATGTTTACGAGCACTGAAACCCGTTCAGATATGTGCCTTTCAAACATGTCAGAGACGAGCGCTGTAAAAACTCGGCAAGACGCATGCCAGCTTTGAAGAATGACGTCACGGGCCGCAGAGGACTCCACCGCAAGCGAGGCGAGTTGCAACAAGCAATGCGTGTGTCAGCAAAAAAAAAGGCACGCAGGAGTGGACGGGTCGGTGTCGCTGCTGGGAAAATAGCTGCAACTTATGGATTCCACGTCAAAATAGATCAAACAGTGCGGAACAAAGACGTGGAATGTTCATTGGAAATCGGATACAGCTGGTTTGATTCTTTTCTGGTTGTGTTTCCATGTCCACAAAGGCTTAAGAATTACTCTTAAATACAAAAGCACATGTGTGAGGGACCCCTCTCGCTCTGTGTTTAAGAAACATCTCCTGTTTCTTCATATAATCGAGGGGCGAGCAGCTAAAAGTGTGTGTTTATTTAAACCCTTCTGCGAACACAAACTAACACTCGACCACACGTTAATATAGTGGCACAATGCAGCGCCTCCAAAGCCTTCCAAACCCGTGTGTTTGGGCATTAGGTGAGCCGCTATGAGGACTATGAAGTTTCCCTGCCAAATCCATAGATGTGTTCCAAACCAAGAGAGCTGCCTACCTAGAGAGCATCATAGGCATTTTGGCCAAATTCTAAAGGAAGCATACCACATATCCTTGGTAATGCCAGAATTGCAATGCAAAAGTGAGATAAATATTGACTGTAAATATAGTTACAATACTGGGGTTTGGGGTCATTTTTCATTCAGCAAGGATGCATTTAAATTGATCAAAAGTGATAGTAAAGACATTTATAATGTTACAAAACATTCTGTTGCCATTCATTCATCAAAATGTGAAGCAGCACAACTGTTTTCAACGTTGATAACGATCAGAAATGTTTCTTGAGCAGCAAAACAGCCTATTAGAATGATTTCTGAAGGATCATGTGACACTGAAGACTGGAGTAATGATGCTGAAAATTCAGCTTTGATCACAGGATATAAATTATATTTTAAAATACTTTCACTTTAGCAACTGCATAACAACACCCTGGCACCCACATAACGAGCTATAAAACACTCAAAGCACCTTCGCAACTGCATAACAACACCCTGGAAACCACATAACGTGATACAAAACACTCAAAGCACCTTCGCAACTGCATAACAACACCCTGGAAACCACATAACGAGCTACAAAACACTTAAAGCACCTTCGCAACTGCATAACAACACCCTGGCAACCACATAACGTGATACAAAACACTTAAAGCACCTTCGCAACTGCATAACAACACCCTGGCAATCACATAAGGAGATACAAAACAGTAGCAACTGCACAACAACACCCTGACAACCACATAAGGAGATACAAAACAGTAGCAACTGCACAACACCACCCTGACAACCACATAAGGAGATACAAAACACTCAAAGCACCTTTGCAACTGCATAACAACACCCTGGCAACCACATAATGAGATACAAAACACTCAAAGCACCTTTGCAACTGCATAACAACACCCTGGCAACCACATAAGGAGATACAAAACAGTAGCAACTGCACAACAACACCCTGACAACCACATAAGGAGATACAAAACAGTAGCAACTGCACAACACCACCCTGACAACCACATAAGGAGATACAAAACACTCAAAGCACCTTTGCAACTGCATAACAACACCCTGGCAACCACATAACGAGATACAAAACACTCAAAGCACCTTTGCAACTGCATAACAACACTCTGGAAACCACATAAGGAGATACAAAACAGTAGCAACTGCACAACAACACCCTGACAACCATATAAGGAGATACAAAACAACAACACCCTGGCAACCACATAACGAGCTACAAAACATTCAAAACACCTTAGCAACTGCAAAAACACCCTGGCAACCACATAAAGAGATCCAAAACACTCAAAGCACCTTAGCAACTGCATAACAACACCAGCGAGATACAAAACATTCAAAGCACCTTAGCAACTGCATGACAAAACCCTGGCAACCACATAACGAGATACAAAACATTCAAAACGCTGTAGCAACTGCATAACAACACCCTAATAACCACATAATGAGCTATAATGTGCAAAACACTGTAACTGTTTGTGAATTTTGTATGATGAGAATACAGGATTTGCAAAACTAATATTATGATATAGTCATCACATAGTTTCATCTGCAAATGTTTTTTCCATAGCTCCATAAATCAGATTTTGGGCTGCAGAACATGCTGCTCTAGGAACAAATGAAATGCTCCACCCTTTTTTCTTTTTTTTTTTTTTTTTTTGTATTTATTTGGCTTTCATTTAAAACCTCTTATTATGGCTGTCCTGCTCATCCACAGTCATAAAGTACCAACTGACGTTGTTTCTGGTTAAACAAGTGATGTCTTTGGTTAAACAAGTTGAATATAGACCGTATCCTTCAGAGCAGGTTATTGTGATGTAAAGTGCAACGCAATGACCTGAAGAAAAGTCAAACGCTGAGATTTAATATGTCAAAATAACATCAATAAGAGTGCATTGTTGCTTGTCTTCTGATACTCTGCATGAGAAAAAAAAGACCTGTTTGACCTGGAGATCCATAATAGATCCCAACAACGTCTCAGACTGTCCCAAGATCCCAAAGTCTGCGATCAAATGTCAGAGATCTCAAAATGAATTTCTCAAATGATCTGAGCTTTAACTTTATAGCTCTGAAATGATTCAAATGATTGTTTAAGAATAAAATATTAAGATGCACATCAACCACAACCTCTTAAAATACAAATTGCAACCTGCTAGCTGCATGTTTAATGGCTTCTTAACTAGTCCCCGTGTTTTCTGACCACACAGGTAATAACTCCTACAAAACACGCATGGTATTTTCCCATCTGAAAATAACCGTGTTTTTACCAAACGACCCTACACTTAAATAGCCCCAAATGTAAGTTTAATTGTGGTCCATATAAAATATGACAAAATAAATCAGTTCTGTCTCACAAGGAAGATTTCAAACATGAGTAGGATTTCCTGGTAAATGAGGAATAAATAATCCCCAGGATGAGTAAATGCACTCTACTTTTAAACACAAGAAAATAAATGTTCCCTGTGCGCTTGGCTCCAGCTATCACCCAGTCCATTCTACTTAAAACAAATCCTGCTAAAACAAACTCAAAACTACCAACATGGATGAACTGGCACCAGAAAACTCTCAAACCTCAGACTACATCTCCGAGCATTCAGAAAAAAAGAGGAAATGTGACTTTTATGGGCCTATTTATGCGTCTAAAACGGCAATTTATTAAAACTATGTCTCTTTTAGAATAGCAAAGCATCTTTCATACTAATAATGGGACATAATGAATTGATATTTCTCACAAAATAAGATCTTTTTTATTATCTGAGATTAAATTGTTATGCTGCTATGATGGCGGGTGGTTTCAGGAGGTTAAATTATGGGTTTTGTTTGAAAATATACTGTAATATCTGGGAAAGGCCAAGTTCTTACTTGGTATTTTTGTCTTGTTTTCCAGTACAAATATCTAAACATTCTTAAATCAAAATACATTTACTGGAGATGCAAAATGACTTCATTAAGTCTGAAAAATGGTGAAGAAAAAAATCTGCCCATGGAAAAAGAAAAACTACAACTTAATTCAAAGGGAAAATATTGATATTTCTGACTCTAACGTCAGAAAATTGTTCTTATTTTCAGCAAATGAGATATATATTTTTCAGAAAACAAGACTAAATATCATTTTTTAGCATCTCAAGTAAAAGCATCTTGATTTAAGAGTGTTTACTGGAAAACAAGACAAAATACTGAGGAACAGCAACACTTTTTTTTTGCAGCGCAATGTTTTATTTTACATTTCAGTATGCAACTATTAATGCAGAATTGGAGGGGACCAAATGTAAAACTTTGAGACCAAATTTTCCTCATAAAACTATTAAAAAACATCCAGATGAAGTAGATGAGAGATTCCCTGATGCGTTTGCTCCCACCACGGCCTTCCTAAAAAACTCAAACATGCCCATAACTATTAGCAAGAGCCACGTACTTCCTTTTTAACCTCCCTTTAAAAGCCATTATTTCCACAAAATGTATCACATTTGCAATGTGCCGCATAAAGGCGGTTTAAAATGTAAAAGCAAACAATAGTGTCGTTCGTGATGTGAAAACCAACGCTATACATAGACTCACCCGCTTAAATGGCAACAAAAAACCCACATCTATTTTAAAAACTGAGTTTGGGGTCTCCAGCTGCTAAATTAAGACCTTGGTCTGGTCTGGAGGTCATTTAACAAAGAGACACAACAAGGTTTTCGGAAGAAATGATTAGGAAAGTAATTTGACAGACCAAATGCGTCGCTGTCAGTCAAACGTGCTGCTCAGAAGTTCACTTGGAGGAGATGAATGTTCACGTTCGTTACAGAAGTAACACTAATTAACCACATGGACTTTTTGTTTTCGGCCAAAGTAAAATTCCACAATAAAAGACAACTATATATCTGAAAAGGTTGGACAAGGGTATTTTTTAATGTAATAAAAGTCAGCTGGGGACAACTTGTCACATGCATTTTATTCAATTTGTTGATTAATAATATCGGCACTCTAAAAAAATGCACTCATTTTCAACCCAAGTTGGGTTGAAAATGGACAAACCCAGCGATTGGGTTGTTTTTAACCCAGCAGTTGGGTTAAATGTTTGACCAACCTGCTAGGGAGTTTTATAACCCAACTACTATTTAAAAATTACTATATTGTATGTAAGTATGTTAAAAATTAACATATATGTTTAATAAATGAACAAGTTTAATGAATTAATAATTAAACAATAAACCTGTATTAATAAATAAATTATTATTGTTGCCTCTAGTAATTATGTGTCTGATTTTTAATTTCCAACCTATTTTGGGTCCATTTTAAGCCTGACATATAGTCATTTTTAAACAATAGTTGAGTTACATAAAACATTTAACCCAACTGCTGGGTTTGCCCATTTTTAACCCCACTTGGGTTGTGCTGGGTGTGTTGGTCAAATGCATGTACGTTAATGTATGATTTTTCATCCTCATTTACTGTTTACAAGTCTTTAAATAGTATAGTATAGTATAGTATACCCCTTATATTGTGACAACTTGCCCCTAGCAACAACAGAATTGTTTGTTTGTAGTCAAGACTTTGTGACTACACAGAAATAAACATGAACTGACCTATTCGCTCTAGTGTGACAACTAGCCCCCCTACTTCATTAGTATAATCGATTGCATTTGCATGCAAAAGGTGTAAGATGGACGCTGGCGGTGTTTAGAGCAGGTGAAGGTTAAACTGAGAAACCGTCTGTCTGTAAAACCAAAGTAACTCATAATTGAACACACACACACAGTTTATATATGAATCTTACTGAACTTCTCTGCCACTCAGTGGCCAAATGAAATTCTCTTCCATTCAACTTCAACACTGAACAACACTTACATTTCCCAACCAGAACCAGATATGCACTTTAATATCCTAACAAACAACGTTTCATAAATAATTCTATCTATCCTGACTCTAAAAATGATTACCAGTGGTGTAACCAAATGCAGTCATATTAAATAATCTTGAATAAAACCGGTTAACGTAGAAGAAGCACATCTCAAGGTCACCTGACAAAACAAACAGTATTTACATTGTAGCTTCATGAACTTATCTTCACCCTTTAAACTTTCAGATTCACACAAGATCAAACAATCTATCAAAAAAACTTGCATTTGAACGCAAGTGGAGGTTCCTAAGAGTC
This sequence comes from Elopichthys bambusa, assembly GCA_037101425.1. NCBI lineage: Eukaryota > Metazoa > Chordata > Actinopteri > Cypriniformes > Xenocyprididae > Elopichthys > Elopichthys bambusa. The sequence continues at coordinate 2,166,017 of CM074455.1, forward strand.
TCAACACCATCAACATCACATCATTCATTAAGCTTATCTAAATATTAACTACCATATTTACACAATCTATCATGAGTTCATTCAATAAAAACCCTCTCCAGATGCAGAAATCTCTCTATAGATCAATACTAAATGTTAATGTTTTGTTAATCCATCCTTGTACACAATCAGTCAAAGGTCTGGACACGTCTATAACATTATAGTATAATAGTAAAACTCTGGAATACCACAAATGGAAGTTTGGGAATAATGTAGTGTGTAACATATTACACAAATGAAAAGCTTCTTCTTAGTCTCTAGATTGAAGCTCACTCCGGATCAATCCTAAAGAACTTTATTGTCATTTCTTTAGCATGATTGTTCTTTCAAGCATAAAACAAAAACTAGATCTTCTAAAACATGCAATTCCCAACTGAGTTATGATGGTTCATGGCATGCAATAAGACTCAAATAATATATTTTTTTCTCCGATAAGAGGGATTCATCCAGTGGAGTCTTATTTGTTTGATTACAATCGAATTTTCCATGAAGTTCCAAATTGGAATCTTGGAATTCCAAATTGGAATGCATGTTCCTTTGGGATTTTGTGAGGGATGCGTTTTAAAACAGCATTGAAGGAGTTCCCATGCATGCTAGACACTTGTTAGGTGGTTTTCCATCAACTGTCCAACTAATCCACTTCAAAACTTGCATTTAAATGCTAGTTTTGTAAAGAAATTCACGCACAAGCTCACTGTCTGTAAAACTAATTTAAAGCCGAAGCCATCGTAAGACACAGTAAAGTGTGTCCAAACTTCAGACTGGTTCTGTATGAACGTGAAATCAACAGATTTAGATGTTTGTAAACTTACAGGTAGCTCCCGCTGGTGAGGATGAGGAAGATCTGCGGATAATAGACAGACAGCAGCACACTGCGCGATGAGAAGAGGATCATGGTGACATATGGAGCGAACGGACGCTTTTCTGACGGACTGAGAGAAAGAAACGCGTTTAGTTCCAGTTGCGCGTCCGTGATGTTCGGTAACGGAGCTTCCTTTACGCCGCGCGTAACTCCCAGACGCGTGTGTGTGCGAAGGAGACGCGCTGTGTCATCGCGCAGTTCGTTCGGTCGGAGCGGGCTGATGGTTTTGGGGGGATTTGGGGATGGAAACAGAAGTGGCTCTCTCCTCTCCGGAGACTCCGGGCTGCCATTGGGCAGAGGACGGCACCATCACACCACCATCCGCCCACTTTTGGATAAAGGGGCCACTAGGGGCCACACTGACATCGCGTCCGTGCCCGCTGGAGAGGTAACGAGGCTCCCTAATGCAAGCACAACTTCAATTCAAAGCTTTAAATATTATCTAACAAGTGCTTCATATATTTATTTAACCGAAAATATACATTTTGTTGACTTCTAGCAGTGTGCGAATGCTTCCTGGATTTTTGGCGCGAAATCGGTTAGGTTTAGTCTGTATTTTAGCGGCCCTCATACTATCCAAACGTAATTTAGAAGACTTTCAAAACAAAATATTAAGTTGAGAATACATGTTAAATAATGTGATAAACGCGGTTGTTTGTCTATTTAGCGACGTGACTTGTGTTCGTGAGCCTTTATTTATCATCAGCGAAGTAAAAAAATAGCTACGCTTCCTTGCTGTCTTTTTTTTGTGGTAACTCAACCATCTTACAACGTGTATACAAGTAAATATGTAGGTTATTTTGACAGAAAAATACATTTCCGTGTTTCTCAGTAGCGGAGGTCGTCGTAGTTAGGAAAAAAAATTATAGCGGTTGAATGAGAGACTACATTAAATATATATTTTTGTGTGTTTCCATTTGTGCAAATAGCAAAAGAAAAACCCCATAATAGTGAATTTTAAAAAAGAGGAAAAAATATAGAGAGCGATTGATAACGGCAGTCAGAAGAGAGAAAGATGTCATTTTTACCGCTGGTAACGTTAACTAGTTTTTTGTCATTTATTGCAAATGTAATATAATACTAAATATAGTGTTTTAAATGTACATACATTTAAAAAAAAAAATGAAAATATAAAAACTTTGCAGGTTTTACGATATTGATGACCGTTAAAACGCGTCATCACAGTCTCGCCGCGGAAGTCACCATAGCAACAATAGAAGCTCGAGAGCTTTCTGTTAGAATCTTCGAATTGACAGAATTGTACTTTCCCGCTAGATAATGGCTTGTAACAACAGCAGAACCATTTTTGGTAGTAGGCTACTGAACTTGTTTTGTTTATAGGTCCTTAATTGAACCATTAAGGATCCTTTTTAGAAGATAAAAAAAAAAAATGAGTACAGTTAAGTTAACATACACTAGTCCAAAGATAACCCATAAATCTGTAGGCCGGCTTTATTAATGCGCTGAGTGAAATGCAATGCTTGTACCTGCATGTGTTGTATATCTTAGAGAAAGAGGGTGAAGGGGGTATAGTGACAGATATCAAGCCTGAGGGGTGACAAAACAGGTTTGACCTGACGAGACCCCACATTATCTGAAGATCTCAAAGCATGCTTTCAGTCATATGAGGTCTTGGGAGCAATCTTCTGTCTTCTAAAGATTGCATGATTAATCTTAGAGCTTTGACACAATGACAAATGTGCTTGCAAGAGTCCAAAAATGAGGAGAAAAAAGAGGTTTTCTATTTTATAAGTCACTGTAAGCTGCATATAATCACCTGTTTTGGATAAATAACAGCGGCATGAATGGATTTCCACTTCAAAAGATGGATAAAGCTATGATCCTTCATCTGTTTGTGCATGCAGAAACGCATAGATCTAGATATGATATAGTAACTCCATTTTGCATTGCCGAGAGTATAATTTCTTAAATGTACAGCATGAAAAAAAAGAGAGTTAAATATAAAAGTAAATCACGAAAAGACTAGATGACAGGCGACCCTCTGTTGGAATACGAACAAATCCCTAAAGAATTCAGGTGAGGTCTTGCAAAACTCGAGGGTAAAGGAATGTGGAAATACAACTCGGCATGCTGTTATTACTGAGGCTATAGAGAGGTGAAAGCAAGAGAAAGAGAGTAAACCACAGATGAATCTTCCTTTAAACTAGTTAACTAAGGTGGAAAAAATAGCTGTAAAGATCAAATTCACTCAAAAGAAGACCTTAAACTCCTCAATCTTCAAACCCAAGAGCTGCAGCAGGTGTACAGATCTGAAAATCACTTTTAGTACATACTGATCAATTGCGTGTATTTATAATCGCAATAAATGCAATGCAATGCAATATTATAAAGCGCAGGACAGGACTTAACAAAAAAAAAAAAGAAAAGTTGTTGCTCCATGATTTTACTCAACAAACGTGATCTAAAATAAATCAAAATGTCACATTTGATAAATTTAAGGTTAGTGTTTTGGAGCGAAATGCATTAAAGTGCATGTATGTACTATGTAGAAAACAGAGGTAAGTTGACCAGATGTTTTGTGTGACATGCTATAATTCGCCAAAAACTATTTTTGCTAATGCGTCTTTTATGATCTCATACTAAATTGGGATAATCAAAATGCATTATCACACCACACATTGTAAAAAAAAAAAAAAAAAAAAGAATAGTTGGTTTAACTTAAAAAAGCAAGTTAAAATTTTGAGTTCAGTGAAATTTAAAATCTGAGTTAATACAATGAAGACGATTGGTTTAATCAACAGAAACTCAAAATATTATGTTATCTGAACCACATTAATTATCTAAGTTGATTTGACAAAAGAATTTTTTTTTAAAGTTTTACAGTGCAGGATCATTTCACTAGTTCATTTTAAGGCAAAATAGATTCATGCTTTAATTTGAACTTAAAATCACGTTGATTTTGATGTTATGCATCAGCTACCCAAATGTAAACATCAACTTCCAGTGCAAGCAATACGATCACCTTCTGTACGTTTGCATTTACGTAGCATAATGCATCTCCTCCACTCACCCGAGCCTAGAATAAATGATGCCGAAACACAGGAGCACGTTAAAGATCCACAAGCGTAGGGGTCTGACCATGGTGTCCAGTCAGTGCAGAAATCACTCCGTTCCACCTGCGCAGGTAAACACGCTGTTTCTGTCTCTCCGACGGGTCTTTCTGATTCCCTGTAAAGTTAGAAATCTGAGAGCCATAGTCAGGGTTCAGATCGAGGATGCTTTGCCGTCTCGTTCTCGGGTTTGAAAGCAAATTGAGGGTTACAAACGCTGTGTTTTCAAGGAGGAGCGAGTCGAATGTTTTCAGGTGAACCTGCCGTGAGAGTCAAGTTCCTCCTCCTCTCTCTCTCTCTCTCTCTCTCTCTCTCTCATCGACTGCTGCTGCTGCTGCTGGTGGTTTGTTAAATTCTTTCCATTTCTCCGCAGGTGAAAGTCTAGGGCAGGTAACACAAGCCTTTATCCACGCCCCTTCGGCTTTACACTCACAGATGAGAGCATTTTACAGGCATGAAACACGTGCTTCGGCTGCACAGACCGCAAATGAAAGGCATCGAGGCTCAACCCTCTCTTTTCATAATGAAATTGGCTGTAAGTCTGTTGCACAATCAAGTGATCATTCCATGCATATGTTTCATGGTTGATATTTCATGACTTGGGGGAGGCGGGAACGAGATTATCTTAGTTGATTCGATCCCTTTACACATACAGATATTTTGTGGGTGCTAACATCATATTAAGCAATGCATTTGAATCAGAGGTTGGTTTTATGGATGCATTCCCATACAATGTTTAATATCGCAGTTGTTTCAGGCAGCAAAGAAACTTGAAGTCTCCTGCATCTCAGATGTTTCTCCTGAGAAAAAGACCTCAGTAATCTCTAGAGCTTCAGAAGAGATCTCAACAATGTTCTCAAGATCAAAAAGTCTATTTGATTGCTCTGTAACCTTACTGTACATCAACATCTGAGTTGATTGAATTGTGTCTGTATTTAAATCCTCTAAGGAACTTTAGGAGACAAAAAAGCAACAAAAATCTGCTTTTAAGAGGTCAAAAAAGATGCATATGCAAAGCTCAAGCAGTTATAGATTTAATATATCAGCAGTTACACGTACAATAAAAACAAACATCTAAAATATACACTTTTCCATATATACTATCATTCAGGTTCAGTAAGAGACTGTTTGTATCTGAGCAATGAGAAAACAATACTCCCCCTTGTGGTAAAGAGCAAACATCTCACTGCAACCGCCCAGGATTACACATATGATTTCACTGGATTATATGGAGTACATTTAATAAGCATATTCTGAGAAACGAATACTTTAAAGCTTATAATTAATACTCTGCGTTCTTAGTAGAAAAACGTTACTGTGGTAACACAAGAAATTTTCTATTCTACATGCGTTCATATGGTTTTGGGTGGTATTGTGTGTGTGTGTGTGTGTGGTATGGCAGTGCCTGTCGATGGTTAATTCTAGCTGGCATACCTACAACTCCTGATAACCAACAACTGAATCAGTTAACAGGAGTTTTTAGATGTATGACTTAGTCTAAATTCAGGGGTTAGTGGTAATGGAGTAATCCAAGCAAAGCAGTGAATTTCTAGTAGTCATGCAGTTTTCTTTGAGGGCACTATTTTAAATTAAATCAATGTTAAGAAACAAGCCTTAAAATACTTTTAAAGTACAGAAATTATTTTCTTCCTCAGTATTTTCGTCTTTTACTTGAGGAGCAAAATTGACTAAAGACATTAAGTCTTGTTTTCTGAAGAAGAAAAACAAAAGTATCAAAATTAAGTGAATTTAGGCTCAAAACAAGAATAAATATCTGCCAGTGGGGTCAGAAAAATTAGTTTTCCCTTTAAATTTAGCCTTTTCTTACCCCATTTTCTTTTTAAGTGTACAGTTATTTGATTTTAATATATTTTTCAGAAAACAAGAATTAATGTCTCAAGTAAGAGCATCTTGATTTAAGAATGCTTAGATATTTGTAATGGAAAACAAGACAAGAATACTGAGTAAAGGCACGTTCACACCAACGATAACTATATAGTTCTAAAAATCCTTCTAAATCCACATGACAGCTGCAACGCTAATGGCACAAAGGAATCATATTGTTTGAATCACTTTCAGAACCATTTTCTCCCACCCGATGAATGCTAAAACCATCGACAGCCAATCAGAATCCATCAACAGAGTGATATCGTCCGCTGGTGTGTATAATATAGTTATCGATATAGTTATCATTCTTGGTGTGAACACGCCTTAAGAAAATATTTTTTTTGCAGTGGCAACATGAACTGAACTGTATAGGCCTAACAATATGAAAAATTAACATGAAAATAAAATTTTAAAATATATAAAATAAAATAAAAATGCAATCAAATTAAAGAGATAGTTCACCCAAAAATGAAAATGATCCCATGATTTACTCACCCTCAAACCATCCTAGGTGTATATGACTTTCTTCTTTCAGACAAACACAATCTGGATTATATTAAAAATATCCTGGCTCTTCCAAGCTTTATAATGGGAGTGAATGGGGCTCAAGATTTTTCAACACCCTAGCAATTCTCTAACAACTACTTACAACACCCCAGCACCAATATAGCAACAACCTAGTAACCATCTAGCAACACCCTAGCAACCATCTAGCAACACCCTAGAGCACCCCAGCACCAATTAAGCAACAACATAGCAACAACCTAGCAATTCTCTAGCAACACCCTAGCGACCATCTAGCAATTCTCTAACAACTACTTAGAACACCCCAGCACCAATATAGCAACAACCTAGTAACCATCTAGCAACACCCTAGCAACCATCTAGCAATACCCTAGAACACCCCAGCACCAATTAAGCAACAACATAGCAACAACCTAGCAATTCTCTAGCAACACCCTAGCGACCATCTAGCAATTCTCTAACAACTACTTAGAACACCCCAGCACCAATATAGCAACAACCTAGCAACCATCTAGCAATATTCTAACAACTACTTAGAACACCCCAGCACCAATATAGCAACAACCTAGCAACCATCTAGCAATTCTCTAACAACTACTTAGAACACCCCAGCACCAATATAGCAACAACCTAGCAACCATCCAGCAATTCTCTAACAACTACTTAGAACACCCCAGCACCAATATAGCAACAACCTAGCAACCATCCAGCAATTCTCTAACAACTACTTAGAACACCCCAGCACCAATTAAGCAACAACCTAGCTACCATCTAGCAATTCTCTAGCAACAACCTAGTAACCATCTAGCAACACCCTAGAGCACCCCAGCACCAATTAAGCAACAACCTAGCAATTCTCTAGCAACACCCTAGCGACCATCTAGCAATTTTCTAACAACTACTTAGAACACCCCAGCACCAATATAGCAACAACCTAGCAACCATCTAGAAATTCTCTAGCAACACCCTAGCGACCATCTAGCAATTTTCTAACAACTACTTAGAACACCCCAGCACCAATATAGCAACAACCTAGCAACCATCTAGAAATTCTCTAGCAACACCCTAGCGGCCATCTAGCAATTCTCTAACAACTACTTAGAACACCCCTAAAATATATAAAATAATAAAAATGCAATCAAATTAAAGGGATAGTTCACCCAAAAATGAAAATTATCCCATGATTTACTCACCCTCAAACCATCCTAGGTGTATATGACTTTCTTCTTTCAGACGAACACAATTGGAGTTATATTAAAAATATCCTGGCTCTTCCAAGCTTTATAATGGTAGTGAATGGGGCTCAACATTTTGAAGCCCCAAAAAAAGCGCATCCATCCATCATAAAAATAATCCATACGGCTTCAGGGGGTTAATAAAGGCCTTCTGAAGCGAAGCGATGCGTTTTTGTAAGAAAAATATCCATATTTATAACTCTTTGGCCAGAACTCGACTTGCGTACGACCGTTACCAGAAGCCAGTGATTATAGTTTATGTTATAAATATGAATATTTTTCTTACAAAAACGCATCGCTTCGCTTCAGAAGGTCTTTATTAACCCCCTGAAGCCGTATGGATTATTTTTATGATGGATGGATGCGCTTTTTTGGACTTCAAAATCTCAGTTACCATTCACTCCCATTATAAAGCTTGGAAGAGCCAGGATATTTTTAATATAACTCTGATTGTGTTTGTCTGAAAGAAGAAAGTCATATACACCTAGGATGGCTTGAGGGTGAGTAAATCATGGGATCATTTTCATTTTTGGGTGAACTATCCCTTTAATTGCAATTCTCTCAAATAATGGTAATTCAAAGACATTACCGATTTTTATATCATTAAACATAAATCACTGACCCACATTAACAACCGTCCAGCTGATTTTAAATGAGAAACATCTGACCTGAGCTAAAATCTCCATTTGCTCCACTTTGAATCACCTTCCTAGGAGAAACAATTGAGGTATTAAGAGATTGTGATATTTTGTCCAACGAGACAAAAACTGAGGCCTACAAATGTAAACGTGGCGGCACACAGATGGACGCGCACACACTTATGAAGTAATGATTCTCCAGTACTTCCTGTTAATGGCACTAGTATGTCACTCATCTGTTCAGATGGTTCATTTTTGTTGACAGAGAAACCCAACAAACCACAGAAATGCTTTGTTCCTTGACATCCCTTCTTTTACAGTTTTAAGAGCGCACTTCAAAACAAGCTCACTGTTACACCAGATGGTCGCTTGACGGATTGAAACTCAATATAAAGTTGCTCAGGGGGTGATTGTTGCGGCGTGGCGGTGTTTGAAGCTTCTGCATAAAACCATGGTCTTGTTTGTCACCATGGCCATAATTTTTTGATTTAGCTTCATTAAAATGTTTAAAGGACAACCAATCTGCTGCTTTTATGGAGTCCAATTGTCAGGACGGCATGTGTCACTGCATTTTAACGCCACATCTTTGTGTGCGTGCAGACGGGTTTTGCGCTTTATTTGAGTCAAATGTGCTTCCAAACGGACTTCAAAAAAGACAAAGGATGATGTCATATAAAGACAAACAGGTCGAATGCACACAGATTGCTTCTCCATGAATGGCTAGCTTAGCTTACCCTAGCTCTGTGAGGCAGCGGACCTAATTGTCTATTCATTAAGTCATTTATTTTAAGTATAATTCTTCAAAATATTGCATCACTGAAACGAAGCAGGTAGTTGCGAGATGTAAAATCCCCCTGCGCAACATAACACACGGTTAACTAGCACTTACTCTGATACTCTGGCTCTGTTCCAAAACCATAATGTAGGCATACATTTACAGCATGCTCGAATTAATTCAGTTTTTCCTAAATATTGTATTTTTATGCTTATTAGAATAGGAGTCGCGCAATTTGCGGCCTACAAAGTGTTCCAGATTGATCACTTATGAGGTTTAATTTCTGATGCTTGTGATCCATTCCAGTTACGATGCAGTCTTAGAAGGCAGCTGCCTATGTAGACAGCAAAACTAGGTTTTAGAACAAAGCCAAAATATTAAAGTCAGCATGAAAATAGAAGGTGCACTAGTGTTTTCTTCCCTGTTGTGACGTATATCCGAGTGAAACCGCTTCTCAAACAAGAACAAATGTAGCTTGATTTTGTCTGTGGGGAATTGATTGGATGGTTGTGGTTTGCTATTGGTGGATCTCATGTGAGTGACAGGTTGCCCCGCCCTCGCCATCAGAGGAGATGTCGCTGCAAGAAGGAGGGGAAGTTATTTTAATTAAAGATTATGAGGCAAAAAAAAAAAAAAAGGTGTTCACAGATAAAGACGCAAATAAACACTTAAATGTGTACATCTAGCAATACCCTAGCAATCACCTATAACATCCTGGAAAGATAGTATTTTCTTGTAAAACGTACTCCAATAATACATTTTAACTACATAATTTTTTATGTAAATCATTTTTACAGTGTACTTAGTGTTAAGAGTAACATACACCACTAATAAACGACAAGATACATAAAAATTGTCCTGAATACCAAACCGTGCGAGTCAGTGAAATGATCAACCCCTATTTACTGTAAACGCTAATGGCTGCGTTTACACAAAAGTACTGTGGAAAACCACACTTTGACTCATTTCATTTGTCTTAGATAATTTATGTGTATCTAGCACAGGCAGATGACACAACTGACTTGGGCAAAGCAGAGGAGTAAAGATGGTGATTTACCCCAGACTGTCATTATAGGTCAGGGTTTGGCTGGTTAACTGTTCCAGTTAGCCTCAGCATGTATATGTGCCGCAAAACTGCTGTTTTGCAATTATACAGATGCTTCACCAGTGACCAAACAACTGCCATTAGGATGAATGGGAATGATTTTCTTACTTTGTGTCTGGATTTCCAGTACAACTATCTTAACATTCATAAATCAAAATACGTTTAGTTAAGAAGCAAAATTACATAAGCTATTAACCCTAGAAACCATCTAGCAATGTCTTATCAACTACCTAAAAGGGCTGTGACACACCAAGCCAACAGTCAGCCGTTGGCCAACGTCTGTCGGGCTAGTAAAGAGCTGTGCAGGTAAACCTCACACTCTTGGCCTCAAGATGCGCACTAGCTACTGGCTGCCGCTAGAGGATGCGGTCTTTAGAGCCCTTGGTGCACCTGCTTCCCATGCCAGTTTTGAATCTTGCTCGTCATGGTGCTAGTAGGACCAGTCACACATGATTGATATTCAGAATGGTAAGCAAGCGCTGCTTTGTTTGCAGTTTGTATATCTGCAGTGAAGTCCTAGTTTCGGTTTCCCTTTTTGAATGGCGAATATAGACTATTGATACCTGCTGATATAGACAGTTATTTCCTTACACACCAGGCACAGAACGAACATGCTAGCTGGCAGCCAGATGTAGTCTTTGCAGTGTGTTCAAGTGCAGGTTTTTGGTCCAGATGCAGCCAACGCAAAGTGACAACACAGTCCCCCTAACAACCATCTAGCAATTCTCTAACAACTACTTAGAACACCCCAGCACCAATATAGCAACACCCTAGCAACCATCTAACAATTCTCTAACAACTACTTAGAACACCCCAGCACCAATATAGCAACACACTAGTGACAATCTAGCCATTCTCTAACAACTATAGCAACACCCTAGCAACCATATAGCAATTCTCTAACTACTACTTAGAACACCCCAACACCAATTAAGCAACAACCTAGCAACCATCTAGCAACACCCTAGGAACCATCTAGCAATTTTCTAACAACTACTTAGAACACCCCAGCACCAATATAGCAATAGCCTAGCAACCATCTAGCAACACCCTAGCAATTCTCTAACTACTTAGAACACCCCAGCACCAATATAGCAACAGCCTAGCAACCACCTAGCAACACCCTAGCAATTCTCTAACTAAGAACACCCCAGCACCAATATAGCAACACCCCAGCAACTATCTAGCAACACCCTAGCAACCATCTATCAATTTTCTAACAACTACTTAGAACACCCCAGCACCAATATAACAACACCCTAGCAACCATTTAGCAATTCTCTAACAACTACTTAGAACACCCCAGCACTAATATAGCAACAACCTAGCAACCTTCAAGAAATTCTCTAGCAACACCCTAGCGACCATCTAGCAATTTTCTAACAACTACTTAGAACACCCCAGCACCAATATAGGAACGCCCTAGCAACCATCTACAAAACCCTAGCAATCATCTATCAATTCCCTAGCAACTGCCTAGAACTGAAAACAAGAAAAATATCTGCCAGTAGGGTAAGAAAAATAAACTTATGTTCTGAATTAAGTTTTAATTTTTCTTACATCACTGGCAGATATTTTTCTTTTTTTTTAAGCATAAACTCAATTTTGATAAATTTTTCAGAAAGCAAGACTTAATATCTTAGATCTTTTTTTTTTTTTGCAGTGTAACAGATACTTTCTCCAGAACTTCTCAAGTTAAATGTACTTTATATCTGTAATCGGGTTCGTCATAATAACCCAGTACAGGCCTGAAAAATAACACGCATATTGTGGAGTTCTGGGTATTTAAGTCTGTCATTGCCAGTAACTAGACTCTGATTTCTGACCACTAGATCGCCATCTGCGCTAACCTGACGTAATTCTCGTTCTCCTCCTGAGCTTGTCACAACCAGCTGAACGCTCCCAATAGAATCTGTTTCCTTGCATTTCCCTCATTCTCTACTGGGAATCCTGGAGGACGGAGAACTGAGCTTTTTCTGTTTTGGCGAAGCGACGTCTTTCTGTCTCTTTAAATATTATTAAGTACTCTTGACCAATGGCTAAATAAAATCAGCCAGTGGGCAAGGTTGTGTTTGTGTAGGAGCTGGTTCAGCTGGAAGCCCCTCTCCTGGCCAGGGAATCAGATTTATCCGGCATGCCAAACCCGAGAGAGGCGTCTAGGTTTGCCTCTGGTTGTCCGCGGCTCGAGCCCTTACAGGCCTCCTAGGCTGTGATGTGCTTCACGACGCACACAGTTACTGACGAAGGTTCTGCAAACAATTGTTAACTCTTATTTCACTCTCTTTTTTTTTTTTAAAGATTTATTTTTGCCGTTATTGCCTTTATTATGACAGGACAGAAAGTTGACAGGAAGCGAAGTTGGAGAGAGAGAGGGGGACGGGATCGGGAAAGGTCCACATGCCAGGACTCAAACTCGGGACGCCCGAAGCGCAACTGCGCTATATGTCGGCGTGCTGCCCACAAGGCTATTGCCGCTGACTCTTATTTCTTATATCATTGTCTTAACGAGTGAGTCATTCAGTCAAACGATTCCTTCAAAACGCAGACTCATTCTGCTCTGGATATGTTGCGGAATTGAGCAAAAACAGACAAGGTTCTAAGTCTAATAAGTCAAACATTAACTTCTTGTTTATTGAACTGTTGAATAAAATCAATCACATCGTGCTGATATTCGGGAAAACATCACTCTATGTCCTGTTATAAATATTAAACTCATACAGGGACTTTTTTTAAGTTATATTCATGGGCTTTTTGTGCCTTTATTCGGAGAGGACAGTAGAGAGCAGACAGGAAAGCATTGGGCGGAGAGAGGGGGGCAGGAACGACAAAGGACCTCGATACAGGAATCAAAGTCGGGTCGCCGCGAGCGCATTTGCGCCGTACGTCGGCACTAATCACTAGGCTAACAGCGCAGACAATAAAGGTGTGAGAGTGTGTTATAGGCTATATGACGTTATAGCCAGATATGACAACACCTCTGCAACACGCATCGCTGCAGATGAGCAGTATCTCTTCGGCAAGCTAACGCGCAAACGAAACTGAAAGTAAGTCGCAGACGCTCAAAACACAATCATTAAAAGTATCTTACCAGTGCTGATGCTGCTCTTTCTCCAACTGCAGTCTCTGATCTTGAAATTAGCTGGTGATATATAAAATGAAGCGCATTCGTTGGTGTGAACTCCGTTAAATTTGCATATAGCGCTGGAATTGAAGTTCGGATTTATATTCGTTTTGCGGAGACACATTTATGTTGCCAAGTGTAAATGACCGTTTTAACAAATAAGATAGCTATCTGATCAGTAAAAACGCATAAAGTGACCAGGTGTAAATTTAGTTTCATTTTCTAGTTGAAAAAAAAAAAGCAGCGCTTACATCAGCTTGCCGTGTCGTCAGCCACCTTTGACAATGTACGCTACTGTAATGGAAAGCATTTGGTTAGACTTGACTGACCTCAAATTGGACCATCTAGACGACCTTTACTAGACTTGCACAACATAAAATCAGCAACCTGGAGCGACATAAATCCCAAACGCTCTTCCATTCAGGCACAGTTTGGTATGGATAATGAATGCCGAGTCATGTTCGTTTTCAATCCAGGACCAGTGTATGCAGATACACCGGGCCGAATCCGCAGTCTGGCTTCTGTTCTCAGCATGATTACCTCGAGTCTGAATGCTGGGACATGTCTTTAGTGGAAAGCAGGCTTCTTTTGAGGTTGTGGCGCTGCTCGCCAAAGCCTGAATGCCACATTTTGAGAGCTTGGATAAGGATCCGAAAGAAGTCAATAAGGAGCTATGTTCCCGTCATGTAGAAACCCTCAGAAGCTAATTTTCTATTTGCAGATGAGGTTCACTTTGCATCAGGGTCTGACTCCAAAAGCCTGCTATGTTTCTGATCAGGCAAATACAATGTCTGTATCAATACTGCCTTCACGTGCTATCGGAAATTTGTGAAAAAAGTCATGATTTTAAAGTGCGTTGCATTCAAGTGTTTTGTTGTCGGAAAGGATAAACGTAATGGAGGACACCAGGTTTATTCTTGCTTAATTCTTGAGGAAATCCTATTGAAGCCAAAATGTATTGAAGATATTAAAATGTAGCGTAGATAAACACATAAACATTCACAGCGCTATCTAGACGATTCTAGACTTTCGGTCAAATACATGCTATTTTTGCTGTGTATAAATCAGACAATATGCTTCAGATGGTTACTCATATATGTAAATATGCGCTACTTGAACGAAAATACAAGGCGATGTAGCTGCTGAGGAAAAAAAAACATTAAAGAATACCAGTAAATACCATAAAGTTTATGACACGCCCGGGTTTCCGAGTTTCTTACTGGGTACTCTGAGTTTCCCAATAGTAAATTTGACTTGAGAGGGCGTTCATGTCCAATTTCTGGCTAGCAAACTCATATTTAGAATAATTCTGTGTATGTGAAGTCTTTGTGGTTTCAGAGCCAACACGTTTTGGACCGCATTGGCATAAACTCAATTGATTTGATCCAACTCATTTTTCAGACTTAATATCTTAAAGGGAACCCCTGGTGTTAAGACTTGTATGGCTTAATATAACGTAAATGATGTCTCTTACTGAAATATGTAGTAGAAAACCCATGAAAGATTTACGTTATTTAAAAATCCATGACATATTTGGACCGATTTGGACAATGGGCGGCGCCATTTTGTTTGCGTTCTATGTCGGTGACGTCAAATGGTTGCATTCACTGCTCTATTTACGCTGTCCTATTGCTATTTTTAACGCAATATAATATACGATGCCACATTGTGCAGCTTTTGGTTGTAATTTTCAGTCGATGAGCCACAAGAGAAGCAATGTAAGTCTTTACTGCTTTACTAGCGATAAGAGGAGAAAAGAATGGGAAGTTGTGCAGAATGTGGATGAATAAAACTTCCTAACTGCGTCTTTGTTCTCTCTACTTTAGGCTTTTTATCTGTATGTTTTGGTGCAACGGTAATCTAGTAACACATACAGGTCTTTAATATCCGCAAGGGGTTCCTTTTAAAACCCGATCAGCCTTTTCAATTTGAGCCAGAACGCAAAATTAATGAGGATGAAAGCATTGAAGCTGTGGCTATTCAAACTGCTGATGTATGATTGACGTGTTAAAATCGTCTGATATGTCACCTAAGTGCATTACACACAGTTAAACACGCTGAGAAGATGCTGCTGTTTTTATGCGATCACAGATATCTCGTGCATCACAGCGCATGCGAGCTTTGAGGCAGTCTGTCTCAATCGAGATGTGTACCTTCGTCAGTCTCCAAGACAGGCGCGGCATTTGGTTAAAGCATACACTTATCCATCGGCAACTGTAAGCTCTTTCAGCTGTGGTCTACTAAAAGCCTCAGTTATCAAGGCTAAAGTGAAGAGAACAAAAACGCAGATCTTTAGGACGATTTTTTCGTCCACATTTCGTTCCCATTCTTTTCTCCTCTTGTCGCTAGTAAAGCAGTAAAGACTTACATCGCTTCTCTTGTGGCTCATCGACTGAAAGTTACAACCAAAAGCTGCACAATGTGGCATCGTATATTATATTCAGAGTTGTGTTGCGTTAAAAATAGCAATAGGACAGCGTAAATAGAGCAGTGAATGCAACCATTTGACGTCACCTACATAGAACGCAAACAAAATGGCGCCGCCCATTGTCCAAATTGGTCCAAATATGTCATGGATTTTTTAAATAACAAATATTTTATGGGTTTTCTACTACATATTTCAGTAAGAGACATCATTTACGTTATATTAAGCCATACAAGTCTTAACACCAGGGGTTCCCTTCTCAAGTAAATGTATCTTGATTTTAGAATGTTTTGATATTTGTACCGAAAACCAGACAGAAATACAGATTAAGTATTTTTTTTGTAGTGTGATGAGATCACGTTGATACCGGACACAACGCGAGCCACTCACGCCATCCGCATCTGACCTCTCTGAAGAATGATGCCTGTGAAGGAAAAGCAAATTCTCAATTACACATTGCATGCACATGGACCCAACAATGCAGCTGCCAAACGGGGCATAACGGGAATGTGGTTTGAACTCCTGGTTGAAATATGATGTGGAGTCTAGAGTAGTTTTACATACTGCCGCTGTCGGTGTAAGAGGATATTGATTTATCACCTCTCCCTTAATTCCCCATTATCTAGTGTATAATTACCTTGTGGTGTCACGCACCTGTTTATGAAATCATTTGTCTTACTACACTTCTGGAAAACCCTAGTTAAAGCTGTCGGATCAAATCAACAACTTACATCAATTGGGGATTTGCTGCACACTGCAAAAAAAAGAAAAGAAAAAAGTTTGTCTCTTTTTTTAAATATTTAAACATTCTTAAATCAAGATGCATTTACTTGAGAAGCAAAATTACTTAAGATATTAAAGGATTAGTTCAATTTCCTGATAATTTACTCACCCCCATGTCATCCAAGATGTTTCTTTCTGCAGTTGAAAAGAAATGAAGGTTTTTGAGGAAAACATTCCAGGATTTTTCTTCAACTTCAACAGGGATTTGAAGGTCCAAATGTCAGTTTCAGAGCAGCTTCAAAGAGCTCTACATGATCCCAGACCAGGAATAAGAGTCTTATCTAGAGAAACCATCGGCCATTTTCTAAAAATGTTTAAAATTATATACTTTTTAACCACAAATGCTCATCTTGCACTGCTCCGTGATGCGCCACGCATTATCACACGTTGACGTAGGCGGAAGTACCGCGGTAGGCCGGAAAAACTCCATCTCATTTTCTCCTCCAACTTCAAAATCGTTGTCATCGTTGTTTTACCTTTTTTTTGTAAAGGCCATTTGACTTAGTCTTTGCACGTTCGCTTTGCTCGGTACTTCCGCCTACGTCACGTGTGACCTTTCCAACGTGATTACGTACTGCGTGGCGCATCGCAGATCTAAACAACAAAGAAATGCCACAATTTATCAAGACCTCGAAGCAGATATGAGGGAGAAACACCCAGAAACACCTCACACATGGCTGCTTTCATGTATAAGGGGCTTTCCTTGCCATTAATGCTTGGATAACACGCCTCTATGTCTCCTTCGATTACAAATAATGGCTAGTGCGGTGGCTGCGATATACTTAAACCTATTAACATGATTTTTGGAATGACTTATCATGAGAGGGAAAAAAAATGACATTTCAGTCACATAACATCAGTTAATGGAAACACCATCATTTCGCAATCGTTTTTTATCAACATTTAAAAAATATCTCAAAAGTTTTGCACAAATCTGTAATGAAAACCCGGCTTATGTTATCAGTGGTAACAGCTGACATCCTAATATTGTGCTTGGCTAAAATGAAAACATAAATATTTCAATAACTATGTTTCCATTTACCTATTTTTATGTGAATTTTGGGATAAAAACAAAACAAAACACTAGTTGTAAACGGCAAGATGCGCATAAATTCTAAAATTGTGCACAAAAAAAAAACAAAACGATAAGACGACGTGCAATAAAATACAATTTACCGAATAAATCCCTTGATGCACAACAAACAAACGTGACTTTGCCTCGGCAGAGGATGTGAATGGATAACTGGACTAACCGGTGGACCAATCGCATCGCAGCATCTCAAATGTTCGTTTGGTGGTTCTGAAATGCCCGAGCCAAAGTCTGTCATCAGAATAAGTTTGGTTTAATTCCCTCCAGAAGTGTCTCACATGATTGCGTTCCCAAACACCAGCATCCGAACGCAAGAGTACATGACGGCATAATTTACTAGTTAACCAAGTAGCCGAGTCAAATGTTTGCGTATTGTACTAGTCTGCGTTAACCTATTTCTGCTCATTTCCACATTTTTAAAATGACATCATTTTAAGAGATAAAATTTAAGAAAGATAACCATTTAAATGCGTCGATAGTGTAGTAAATGGGATTTTAATTTTCCAATTATTAAATATGAATGCATTAATTGTCCAAGCAATAACAGACATTTTGTTTACAGCCGACAATCAGGTGACTGAAATGTACATATTTTATGACACACAAATGTATTTATTTACAGGCGTTCCCAAGAGAAACAATTACTCTCCGAACAGGGACATTAAACTGGGATACAAGAAAGTATTTTAACACAAAAATAATTACATACTTCACCTTTAACAGAGAACTGCACTCACGAATGCCATTTTTTTCCTCAGATGTCCATCGACGCTACTGAAATCAGTCTTACAACACACACACACGTCATTATTCATTATTGTTTATACAATATTAGATTTTGCCGCTTTACATTCAGCACAAAATCTGCTGTAAATGTAGACGGGTGTATTAAATTGTGGCTTGGAGATCTTGGCGATCACACAGATTTCTTTCTCACGAAATCCAAACATGGTACAACTGTTGGTCAGCCTTTCGGCCTGGCAGCTAATGTGATACGTGTGCAAGACTGAAACGCCGCAAAGAAAGTTGGTCACCTTAAATCATTCATCATTAAGGGCGAGAAAAGCTGCGATGCTGTTTTAGATCAGAATGTTTTCAGCGGCCTTGTGGGATTATTCGCACCCCTGGGTTTGGGTTAGCGTGGCGTGAGGATTGAAATGGAAGCTAGTGCTCCTTGTCAAAGAAAATATAATCATTTGTGACTTTTCCATTATCACATGAAGCACTCACCCAATCAATCAAGCTGCGTACACTTTAAACTGGCTACCGTGTGACATCTTAATAACATGATCTCTCTTCGGATAATGACAGCTTACCTGGCCTCTGTAGCGTTAGCCTAATTTCTGTATGTGAGCTAATATGATCTCGAGAGAAGATCATCTTCATTTATCCACCAGGACGGGTGCAATAATCACATGCTAAACAAACTTTTTAAAGGTAGTTTGTTCTACACAACAAGATCTACTTACAGGTTCATCCATAAGCTTAAATCTGGTGTTTGCCGACTGCAAGATGGAAAAGACAACCGTTAGCATTTTATGAATGTGTGTGTGCATTCTGGGACTCATCTTCAAGCAGACGCTGTGTAAACATGACCTCATCGTCAATGTGGATGTCAATGGCATTCTCAGACCTGTTAATAAAGTTGTGTTTTTCAAATGCTAGCATTTCATTTTCCACATTAGGCTGGTTTTAAATTCGCCATATGCAAAATGAGCTCAGCTCTCAATTTTAAACTCAAACAGGACTGGCTGATGGATTATAAACAATTATTCCACGTTGACTTGTGAAAGTCATTAGGTGCTGTTTTCTGGGCTGATGAGTGACAGATGACTGGAAAAGCTGGTGTGGAAACAGAAATCCACATTTACTAAAGCTGTGAAAACTATGGGTACGTGGCATACGATTAAGGAAGATTTTACCATGTTGCTGTGATCGAATGGGTCATCTGTGTGCGAAAAATTGTTACGTGAATAAACATGGTGTTCTATAATACCTGGAGAAATTACGCTTCATAACGTAACGGGAACGTAAGCAAAACATTCTTAGAATATATTGTTGGCAGGATAATTATGCCAAACCATAGTATATGTATATATATAGTTCAGTCAGGAAACTCTAGATGGCACAGGCTGATTCTTAATGCAACCTGTAAACAATGACATCATCTAACATGGCTGGAGCTGATTGGACTGATTCTGAAGCCAATGAGCTCGCTGCTTAACTTATAAATTGTTTGGTTCTGTGTTTGATGTGATCAGGAACCCTCCACCTCCCCCTGCTCCACCTACCGTATATAGATCTGCTACAGGTATTTTCATGTAAATGTGCAGCAGCATGTCTGTGGACGTATTGGAAATCTCTGGACTAGCAGCATACCAGATCTATTCCACCAAGATCAAATACATTAACACTGTCATATCCATCACCATGCCAAACCCTCCGAGAGTTGTCGTGACTGAAATATACACCGATGAGCCAAAACATTATGACCAGTCAACAGGTGAAGCAAGTATTGATGATAATCCTCTATCAAGGCCACATATGAAGGTCTGGGTAGATTAGATGGTAAGCAAACAATCAGTTCTCGTAACCAACCTGTTGGATGGACAAAGGAAAGCTTGTTATGGCAGGGTATCTCTGAAAAGGCAAGGCTTGTGTTGTTCCCAGTCTGCAGTGGGGAGAATTTACCAATAGTGTCCGAGAAGGGACGAACCGGTGACGTGGTGTTGGTCGGCCAAGGCTCATCGATGCATGATCTCACCTGCTTTGAGCCGACAGGAATGAGCATCGGAACTGGACTTTGGAGCAATGGTCCGATGAGTCCCGTTACGTGTGCATCGTTAACCTGGGGAAGTGATGGTACCAGGATGCATTGTGGGAAGGGAGTGTGATGCTCTGGGCAATGTTCTGCTGGGAAACCCTAGGTCAAGCCATTCATGTGGACGTAAATTTGACATGTGCCACTACCTAAACATTGTTGCAGAAAAGGTCCACTCCTTCATGACAATGGTGTAGTCTGGTGGAAGTGGCTCTTTCAGCAGGATAATGCACTCTGCCACACATTGTTCAGGAATGGCTTGAAGAAGTTGTTGCCCTGGCCTCCAAATTCCCCAGATCTCAAAATAATTTAGCATCAGTGGGATGTGCTGGACCAACAAGTTTGATCCATGGCGGCTCCACCTCGCAACCTACAGGACCTGAAGGCTCATCAGTGTATATACACATATATTATCTTAAAGGGATAGTTCACCCAAAAATTACTCACCCTCAAGCCATCCTAGATGTATATGACTTTTTTCTTTCAGACAAACAGAGTTATATTAAAAAGTATCCTGGAGTGAATGGGGCTCATGATTTTGAAGTCCAAAAAAGCGCATCCACCCATCATAAAAGTGATCCATACGACTCCAGGGGGTTAATAAAGACCTTCTGAAGCGAAGCGATGGGTTTTGTAGGAAATATATTCATATTTACAACTTCATAAACTATAATCACTGTCTTCTGGCAAATGGCCGTATGCAAGTCTAGTTCCGGTCACAAATTAGAAGTCTAAAACGAGAATTTTAAAAGGGAAATGTCAGAACATTTTGATTTAAGAGAAGAGGAGCTTGAGTTTGTTGCTACTCCTACATCCTTTTACATGTGCCGGGTCAGAGGTCACTCTTCCGCCGGAACTAGACTTGCGTACGGCTGTTGTCGGAAGCCAGTTATTGTAGTTTACAAAGTTGTAAATATCGATATCGATAAAAACCCATCACTTCAGCTGTATGGATCATTTTTACGATGGATGGATGTGCTTTTTGGGCCCATTATAAAGCTTGGAAGAGCCAGGATATTTTTTAATATAACTCAGATTGTGTTCATCTGAAAGTAGATAGTCATATACGTACATCTAGGATGGTTTGAGGGTGAGTAAATCATGGGATAATTTTCATTTTTGGGTGAACTATCCCTTTAAAATGGTTATAATAAAAAACATGCAGGTTTGGGCTTTTTCTTGCCATTTTATTTTAGCTAAGTGGTACAGAAAATTTTACTTGCATTCAAATGCAACTTTATAATTTTGTTAACAGACTGAGAATGAACTGCATATTTTTTGTTCTGCTCGAATGTTCTCACTCATTTTCGCTGAATTTATTTGCTTTTGGTCAAACTCTGTCAATGGGACGTGGCTGAAGACGGCAGAAAGTTTCTGTTGACCAGATGAGCCCCACAGCGGCCTGACCATCGAGTGCTTTCCCGTCAACCAAACTAAAACTCATCAGTTGTACTTACGGGAACTTGATCGAATCATGCTATAAATTGTCGGACAGGAAGAAATGAGGACAGTTCGGTTAATATTGGAGTTGTGCAGTTCTCCCTCGATGCAAAAGACAATAAACTTCAGTTGCGTTTAGCATAATTAGGCCTGGAAACCATGCAATTACAGACACATCTCCAGGGCCAAATCACAGAGAAACGTTACATTCAAGACTATTAAGTGGAGCAATGCTAGGAAAATATAATTCAACATTAGAGACCACAACTACAGCTAATTACTTTTTCTCAGAAATATTATGTTGTAAAACACAGAATATTCCCGAAGTTAATGTGGGAAAGCAAAATTGTTTGCATCCCAAAACAAAGATGCATCAGTGTGGAGTTGGAATACTGCTTCACTGCATGCCTCACACTGGAATGATGCAGTACTCAACGCTGCCAGTTGATGTCGCTGCAGCGCATCAGATTGTGGACAACTGCCGCTGGGAATTTTCCACTGAAAAGGTATTTGTTGCTTTTCGATTAACTTATTAAGTTTTTGTGCACTTAATTGCAGAGCCGTGAATGAGCATTGCTCCTAGGCTGTTCATTTTCAGTATATTAGATACCAAACACACAACTAATATCCTACCAATATTCCAATGAGAAACATGGCAGGCACTTGAAAACAGCTGGATCATCTCGGAATGTCACACAAGGTCCACAAGAAATTAAATATTTTGGAGAAATTATAAACAAGAAAGGCAGCTAGCATGATAATAAAAATCAATTCTTGCAGAAAAACTTTAGATAACCAGAAAAATTTGCTTATAATTGTTTGGTATAGCATTATATACTTGTAAAGTGTTTCCATATCAAGAATTAAATTCACTTAACTAACCTGTCCTCACTTACAAAACAAGTAGTTGCAATACCAATTATATGCAGATGTGTTGCTTTGATATAAATCATAGAATGATAGTACCATGATCTGTACCATGGTAATTTCTGAGGTAACCAGTAGAGGGCACAGCACGTGCAGTCAACATTACAGTAAATGTCATGTTGTTACTTCACTTTGATATTAAACAAACCAATGTGCATGCTTAAAAAAATGCCCAAATTACCACACACACAATGATTTACCACAGTATCATATTAAGTACCAGGTAAATAACATTCAGGGCTTCCTTTTTGATGAATTTGCAAGACATTTCCATGACTTTTCCAGACATTTATGACGAATACTAAACAATGACTTTTAAAAATACGGATCCATTAAAAAGAATGATTCACAAATATTGGACATTAGCATCAAAAAGTTTTACACAAAAGCAGTATCAAGCTAATAATATATATAAAATATCTATATATATAACATTTTTCAAACTGTTAACCCAAAAATGAAAATTATCCCATGATTTACTTACCGTCAAGCCATCCTAGGTGTATATGACCATCTTCTTTCAGATGAACACAATTAAGAGATATATTTTAAAATATCTTTAGTCTTCCAAGGATTATAAGTCAAAAATAATGCATCCATCCATAAAAAAAAAATCCATACGACTTCAGGGGGGTTAATAAAGGACTTCTGAAGTGAAGCGATGCATTTTTGTAAGGAAAATATCCATATTTAAAACTTCATAAATTCAAATAACTAGCTTCCGGCAGATATGCGCAAGTCATATTACGGCTTGAGGGTGAGTAAAACATGGGATAATTTTCATTTTTGGGTGAACTATCCCTTTAAGCGCCATCTAAACAACTGGTGAAATACGTTTTTTCACCAGAAACCGTCACTGAGATTACTGACAATGTCATTGTCCACCAGCAGGTGGCGCGGTATCCTCAGTAACCTGAACTTCGTGCATATTGTAGTGTTGTATGGAGCGGCAGCCTCGTCAGATTCTTTGATTGTCGCAGGGCCCCTCATCCCCAGAGACAGATTACATTCAAATGACACACCAAACATACTGAATCACGACCAGCTTTCCCAAGCGCCTGCCAACTGCTGCACCGCAAAATGAAACGCGGTTACAGCGGCCGGATCGGTGGCAAACACCTGTACATCATTAGTCATTAGATTTGTTAGCGCTTTCCGAGAGCCATCGGCTCGGATTGCACGCACGGATGAAGGTGCACGAGAGAACTCGAGGAACCCGCTGATTGCGCGTGCAAACGGTCACATCTCCTCCAATTGAGCTGCGTTATACTGACGAGAACAACGCGGCACTTTACACGCTCAGGGTTCAAAGTGCTGGTAATTAAAGCAGGCCTTTGCGTGTCGCCGTGGCGAGAAATCTTTTGTTTTAATTCGCTTTTAATAAGATAAGACAAGCTTCCGTGATGAGCCGTTGAAAAGACACCCGAGAGAGCTAATGGAAACCGAAAGCAAAGGAAAGGCTGAATTAGGAAAACAAAGAGCTGATTATCATAAGAAAATAAGCTCCAAGGACTCAAAGGAACAATTCACCCAAAAATGAAATGTAAAAGTCATCATTTACTCACGCTCATGTCGTTCCAAACCTGTGATGTGAAACAACATTTATTACAATGAAAGGGCTGTTAAGCATCAAAAACAAACAAAAAAAGCACCCAATTGACCATATTCAAGTTATTGAAGTTATCAATTACAAGGCGCACAAAAACCAGTGGTGTTGAGATGTCAAACCATCTCAAATCTAATTTGCGCAGACGTTCGACTCAAATGTGGTGCATTGAGACCAAAATTTAATTGTTTGTTGAAAAACTTCCCATTTGGTGTAGCTCTCAAATTTTAATTGTTTAATTGTTAAAAAAACGTAAGTCATAAAATGCAAGATGCTACGGGGTGCTAAAGGGGTATGGAGAGGAAAAATTAGATTCCAGTGCTTTCATGGAATACAAGCGTTTATCGAAGGAATGCAAACGTTTTTCAAGCGAACACAGTGTTTTTGGGGGGGAAAGTGCAAAAGTTTTGCCAGCAAACACAAAGTTTCTCAGGTAAATGTAAAAGTTTTGCGAGAGAAATACAAAAGTTTTGTCAACGCAAAAGTTTTGCAAGCAAGTGCAGCTTTTTTTTTAGAGCAATGCAAAAGATCTGCGAGGGAATGCAAACGATCTCTAGAAACGTAAAAGTTTTGCGAGCAAACTCAGCGTTTTACGGAGGAACGCAAAAATTTTGTCAGCAAATGCAAACGTTCTCAAAGAATGCAAAAGTTTTGTACAAATTTTTGTAGCGAATGCAGCGTATACAGAGGAATGCAAAAGTTTTACAAGCGAATGCGTTTTTCAGAGCAACGCAAAAGTTTTGCGATCGAACTCAGCGTTTTACGGAGAATGCAAAAGTTTTGTCAGCAAATGCAAACGTTCTCAAGGAACGTAAAAGTTTTGCGAGTGAATGCAGCATTTTACAGAGGAATGCAAAAGTTTTGCGATCAAATGCAGAACGCAGAAGTTTTGTCAAAGCAAAAATTTTGTCAACGCAAAAGTTTTGCAAGCAAATGCAGCTTTTTTTAGAGCAATGCAAAAGTTCTGCGAGAGAATGCAAACGATCTCTAGGAACGTAAAAGTTTTGCGAGCGAACTCAGCGTTTTACGGAGGAATGCAAAAATTTTGTCAGCAAATGCAAACGTTCTCAAGGAACGTAAAAGTTTTGCGAGTGAATGCAGCGTTTTACAGAGGAATGCAAAAGATTTGCGATCGAACGCAGTGTTTTACAGAGAACGCAGAAGTTTTGTCAAAGCAAAAGTTTTGCAAGCAAATGCGTTTTTCAGAGCAACGCAAAAGTTTTGCGAGCGAATGCAGCGTTTTACGGAGGAATGCAAAAGTTCTGCGAGAGAATGCAAACGTTCTCAAGGAACAAAAGTTTTGCGAGCGAAGGCAGCGTTTTACGGAGAACGCAAAAGTTTTGTCATTAAATGCAAACGTTCTCAAGGAACGTAAAAGTTGTCAGCAAATGCAAACGTTTTCAAGAAACGCAAAAGGTTTGCGAGAGAAAGCAGCGGTTTATGGAGAACGCAAACGTTTTGTCAGCAAATGCAAATGTTCTCAAGGAACGCAAAAGTTTTGCGAGCGAAAGCAGCGTTTTATGGAAAACGCAAACGTTTTGTCAGCAAATGCAAAAGTTCTCAAGGAACGCAAAAGCTTTGCGAGCGAAGGCAGCGTTTTACGGAGGAATGCAAAAGTTTTGCGATCGAACGCAGTGTTTTACGGAGAACGCAGAAGTTTTGCAAGCAAATGCGTTTTTCAGAGCAACGCAAACGTTTTGCGAGCGAATGCAGCGTTTTACGGAGGAATGCAAAAGTTTTGTCAGCAAATGCAAATGTTCTCAAGGAACGTAAAAGTTTTGCAAGCGAATGCAGCGTTTTTCAGAGCAACGGAAAAGTTCTGCGAGACAAAGCAAATGTTCTCAAGGAACACAAAAGTTTTGTAAAAATGTTGTAGCGAATGCAGCGTATACAGAGGAATGAAAAAGTTTTACAAGCGAATGCGTTTTTCAGAGCAACGCAAAAGTTGTCAGCAAATGCAAAACTTTTCAAGGAACAAAAAAATTTGCGAGCGAAGGCAGCGTTTTAGGGAGAACGCAAAAGTTTTGTCAGCAAATGCAAACATTCTCAAGGAACGCAAAAGTTCTGTGATCGAAGGCAGCGTTTTATGGAGGAACGCAAAAGTTTTGTCAGCAAATGCAAACGTTCTCAAGGA